>JAJSOF020000042.1:10941876-11151876 GCA_025594305.2 Periplaneta americana
AAATGAGTCCGGGTCCCCGGAAAAACTTCAACCAGGTAACTTGCCCCGACCGGGAATCGAACCCGGGCCACCTGGTTTCGCGGCCAGACGCGCTGACCGTTACTCCACAGGTGTGGACACGGGCAATGGTGCCTCTAGTAGTAATTGCTTGTAACATCCTTCAGAAACGTCATAAAGGTTCACTATTTTTAGGAATCATACATCACAAAGATAAAATAAAAGTCGTACATTGTGGGAGTCATAGGATGAAAAGCTTTGGAATAATAATTATTTAAATCCGTGGTACGTGGCAGAATGACGGGTCTGGTCCTCCTAGTGTTAATAACAGAGGCAGAACACTAATACATAATCGTCCCTGTTATGTAAAAAGGTTCCATGTGATTTTTCTCAAAAA
This sequence comes from Periplaneta americana, assembly GCA_025594305.2. Classification (NCBI taxonomy): domain Eukaryota; kingdom Metazoa; phylum Arthropoda; class Insecta; order Blattodea; family Blattidae; genus Periplaneta; species Periplaneta americana. The sequence continues at coordinate 10,942,271 of JAJSOF020000042.1, forward strand.
AAAATTTAATATAGGAGCCTATTAAAAACTATTAGTAAACTTTAAAATCTGAAAGATGCCATTGCTGAAACTAAGATAGCTCAGTGGTTCATTTGCAATAATACAGAAGTACTGCTGAGATAAGATTTTTGCTTGGCCTGTAAAATTAATGATTTGTTGGTTGTTCCCATTTTACAAGAGAGAGGTGAGACAGCATAACATACTTAATTATGTTACATTACATTAAGAAATACAGTAAAACCCCAATAAGACGCTGTTCAAGGGACTGGGTGTAAAACGCATATTAACTGGGACCGTGTATTAGGCGGATATACTAATTTTGACTTATATACAGTAGCTATTAGCATTTTCCTTTATTGAAATACATGATTCATGAAAGGTAATACAGTATTACTCCATTATGTAAACTGTACTGTACGTCAAAGACATTTACAGTATGTACTGTACTTAATTCTTTCGGGAAAAAAAAAGCCATTTATAGTTGTTTGCCGTGTGCGTGTTCTCCAAGCCCTCATGTTTACCACACTTCAGTTTCTGCGATTACATCCTCCCGACGTCGCAGCTGCAGTGATTGAGTCGCGATTTTTTATTGTCGTTCTTAATGTCGATGATGGGATTCCTAATGAATCAGAGAGTTGTTTCTGAGTAAGAGTACTGTTCTCATCGTACTTTCGTAAGATTTCCAATTTTTCCGACACAGAAAGGGCTTTTCGTTTAACACTCTTGTATAATCACATTCCCAGACACAAAAGGACAACAAACTGCCCAGCAAAAATTTGCAGATTTTATTGCAGCCGAGTGAGGAATGTTGTTTGAGAGAGATGGTTTGCAAGAGGGTGAGGTATTGTAACTGTATGTAGGCTTTAACCACGCAGATAAGGAGTCGAATAAGAGAGTGTAACAAGAGGGTGGGGTATACTAAGGTATGAAGTATGAAGGTTTAAATGTGCAGGTAAAGTGTCGAATACCAATACTTTTCAGGTTAATGGCACCAGTGAGTTCAATGTCCAAGATGTTTCATTGCTGTTACAGTACATTGCTGAAAATTACATCGAAAATATTCCACAAAAACAGCGTATTATGCGGGACTTGAGCGCAACAAATGGGATATTTTATGAAGGCGTTATATATGAAATGTTCAGGGACCGGTCAAAAAAAGTGTATTACATGGGATAGCATAATAAGCGGGCACGTCTTATCGAGGTTTACTGTAATTAGCTAAATTTTTTTTTACATGCATTTATATTGCATGACCAGCAAAGTGAGAGAAGTTAACAGATTTGGAACATTAAACATCACATCTGTTAATCTTAATTAATTACTAGAAATTACAATCAAATTATCTTCTGTACAGATAATAGTGTAAGAGGTGACTGACACATTTACAAGGACTCATCTAAGTACGTCACCATAATGCTACAATAGAACTACATATGTTTACCACATGTATTTTACAGTTCTGCACCTATTCTCAATTCAATTTCTTTATCTTACATACTACACTCATTCAGTCTTACTAATAAACCGTGTATAGTTTTTATACAAGACTTATGCAGAATTGAAACAGAAAACGTTACTAATAAACCGTGAATAAGCTATGGACGTATAAACAGGCTGTAACTATACAATGGGAATTGTTTTGCAGTAGTTATATACACGAAACCCCTTGTTTAAGTGTTGTATATAGCGAAAAAATGGCCGCCCCTCTAACAGTTGTTCGTATCGACTGTCATTTTATGAAGATGGTTACCTTGTAACCACAGAAGAACAAACCAAAGATCATAGAATTATTAGAATAATATTGCTGTAGCTTGTACTCTTTGACCAAAATGTAGTGTGGTAATCGATTAGAGCCAGTTGTACTATCGATATTTAACATGCCACACTAGAGCGCTCTACTGGATGCAATGGAGAACCTCAGATATTCTATTACCTTTCGTAACGAAGTAATGACGAAACTATGACGTAGCTGTGTAACAGTCATACTGTTATACACGACATATGTAGTGATTATTAGTAAGGAATTTACACACGACTTATAAACGAGCTACTCATTGCATTAGTATAAGAGAGATAATGTCTGTATATAGAGTTTTTATTAGTAAGACCGATTAAATATAGAAATCATTAACAAATGAAGATTATTTATAAAACGTATTCTGACTGAAGGTTATCTTAAAACTTACTTTAGACAGTGAAATTGTATGAAAGAGCAAAAGAGAAGCATGTAACACGTGACATGAATGCAAACACGCAACCGAATGTAGAATAGGAATGTCTTAGTCTATACATTGAAAGTCTGCTAACTGTGAACTAGGCTATATACCCATATAACTTCATGTCATATTCTACAATGTTATACATGTCAGATATAAAAATTAGAACCAGCGACTCTTAATTTACCTCTGATAAGAGCTTCTTCCCATCTTTATCGGTGTTATCACTCAACTGTATAGCCAACGGGTCGACCTCTGGTTCCTTCTTCACCACATCCATCGGGACTGTAACAGACATTTAAGTGTTGACAATGCTCTGGTGCTGGGAGATGCTTAGGCTGTTCGCAGCGGTTACAATTGAAGAGTGTGATTCCAGAACTCACTCAGTCCATTTCATGATTTACACATACAGCGCTCTCATTTCAGAACTTCCCAGTCTAGATAACTATATAATTTAAATTGAATTTAATTAAACAAAATAAAAATACGACAATTTAGATATTGATGTGGAAATTTTAAACCAGCGTAATTGCATGATATATTTTACTCCATCATCCCCAGTCACCCCCACTTTTAAATTTCAAATGGCACCCTGACCTTGTGATACTTAAATCTGGAAGAGTATTAAATTGTGTTCGCATCGTTTGTTTTCTATCGTCACCTGGCAACCTGAAACCATTTAAATTTTAATAAATACGGAATGTTAGTTGGTTGTAGGATCAAAATGTAGTATATTTTGGATAATTTCCTAAATTTAATTGATTAAATTTACTAAATTAAATGTTCTAATTGTGCTCCATTCTTAGCTAGACAGTGGGATACAGCCTATTTTGAACGCCTCGCGAGCTTTCTGGTGTGACTAATCCGATTGCCTTCTTGGGTTATTTTATTTTTTATTTCTTCAATATTCTCAGGTGAGGAGTATAAACAACTTATTTCAAATGACCACAGAGGAAGAAACCGACCTTGCTACAGCATCTCTCCTACCAATCCAGTTTCTAGGAAATTTTCTATCCAGCCATTGCCACACAGGTACTGCATAGTTTGAGGGAGTTCAGTCCTGTTGAAAATGCAAATTTTGTTCGTCCGACACCATGTTTCCTTCACTGACTTCTAGTGATAGTGTATAAGTGGATCAATTACATTTTCTAGTAAGTTCAGATAGAATTCTCCAGTCAGGTTTTCTTTAATGAAAATCATTCCAACAATGTCATCCCCAAAAATTTCAGCCCACACATTGATCGTCTCAGGAAACTGAGTACAGTCGTAATGATACACACAGGGATTTTCATTGTCCCAGTACCTACAATTGTGTTTTTTGATAAACCCATTCAAGAAAAAAGTCGCTTCATCACTGAAGCAAATATGTTCCTGAGTCAAATTTGCGTTATGTTGAATTATCTGACATCTGTTCACAAAATTCTACTCTTCCATAAAAATCGTCTTTGCTTAGTTCTTGGTGAGTTTGTATTTGGCAGGGGTAAAATTTGTTGCCTTGAAGCCTGTGTCATGTACTGGAAGTGGAGTCGTTGTCGTTGAAGACGTCAATGAGGATTGAATTTCGTTTGATAAGGTGATAAATTATTATGTTTTGGTTTGTGTTTTAGTGATCTGTTGGGGTAAAGTGCGGACGAAAAGTGCCAGAAGAGTACTGCCAATTATGAAGTTCGAATGCCATCAAACACCAAAAAAATCAAACATATTTTCAATTTTTGAAAGACTTGTTCCTTAAAAAAGTGAATATTTTCCATCTTTGATTTTGTGATGTTTGGTGGCATTTGAACTTCATAGTTGGCAGGACTTTTTGGCAGTTTTTGTCAGCCATATTGGATTTTGACCGCCTTCAGGAAATTACCGAAAATTCAGTAAATAATTCCTTGGAACCACAGAAACACAGTTTTCTCCTCAACAATCGACACAATTTTTTATTCACTAGCGAAAGAACTGAAACAAAATCGACACAAAATTTAATACTCTGTTCTATGTTCACACATTTTTCACAAATATCATGAAATGACAAACTTTCGGTAGCTTTAGCCATCAGACACAATATAACATCACTGACAACAAGAACAAATGACAACTATAATCAATCAAATCGAAAGAAAATCATAAAATGGCAAACTTCCAATAGCTTTAACTATCAGAATGATACAACACCACTCACGTCAAACAACCAAGAACAACTGACAACGTCATTATCCATTCAAAATTAACAAAAATTTTACAACAAATGACAGCTATAACCGAACTGAAAGAACATCATGGCGACACCTAGTATAAAAACCTAGAACTAACATAAAAGTCCCTAAAAATCACTAACATTTAACTCTAAACTCATGTCCCATCTCATGTATATGATCAGTGGATGCAATAAATGTGATTATGATTAGAACATAAAGGTCACTAAAAAAATCACTGATATTTAACTCTAAAGTAAAAAACTTGGTAATACTTACTACATTAAACCAGGTGCACGTCTTCTATGAAATTACCAACCTTTGGTGCCCATACGAAGACAATCGAAAGAGCTTGGAGATATGATGAAGCATCATTACCAGCCTACAACGGAAAAAATTTTATAAAGTGCTAGGCCCAATATATGCTTAGGAAAATAATGAAAAGTGAAGAACATAAGGATCCTTGGAAATTGTTGAGGGTGAATGACTGAAGTAAAACAGTGTATTTTAATGTAAATGTTGATTTAATTGTAACAGTGAAAAAATTAGATCATGTTACACTTGTAATATTATTTTAAATGTTTCGATTTTCAGTCTCTTTAATGTTGCTGCGTTTTAAGTTTTGAAAAGCTAACGTATAAAATTGAACTAATTTGCAAATACCATCAATGCTGTATGCCTTCAAGATTGATGTTCTGTTTCTTTTTATATTGTTTGCTTTAATAATTTAATGTGAGTAAAATATAACATCGGTATATTACAGAGTTAACTAATATGAACTTAATTTTGTTCTAGTAATGCCAATGTACCGTTTCAAAGTAGAAAGTTACTGGGTTTTGAGTTCAGCTTGGTTTGTTTATGTAATTTCATTTTCAATTATTGTATACTAGCCATATCCGTGCGCTTCACTGCAGATCTTGTTATAAATAAATATCATTGACTTAAATCTGTTATATTTCCAAATACAGCTTTGTTATTAATGTTATTAATGAATAGGCCTAATTAGTTTATTAGAAGTTACAAGTCGTTTGCTCCTGAATTATTTTCAAAGTTGTGTTTAAGCTGCAATAAGGATCATCAACACTGCAGTGGCGTATACTGGTTAAAGGGTTTGGGCTACCACTGACCCTATTATTACACAAAATATATCTAACAATTACTTTAATTTTAATTACTATGGTAAAACTAATAATACAAAATTATTACATTATGTTATATTATTAACTTTTTCTTTTGTAATTTCCTTGGGCTACCGCCGGTAGCCCGGGTAGTCCGCAAAATACGCCCCTGATCAACAGTATTGGAAATCTCTTAGATATGTCCATTAGCTCAGCGATGAAACTATTTGAAGCTAAAATCTGGCCTACCTGCACATACGGTCTGGAAATGATATGGGAATATCTAAGTGAAAAACAAATGAGAGATCTGGAAAGTATAAAATCAAGATACTTGAAGAGGGCACTTGAACTTTCCAAATACTCGTTGTCAAGGTACGCATACGAGTTAGCACAGGAAACTTTCTTTCTGGACGACTTAAGACTGAGGATGCTGCTACCAGACACGGAGAGCTACAAGTAGTGGAAAAAAGAAGACAGAAGCGGAAGATCACTGAGGGATTTCTACACAACGAATGCTATGATACAGCGAGACTGGACAAATGCCGGCTACGACACAAAATGGCTGATCACAGGGTTAGCGACGCACGGATATCATGACAGAGTACGTGCAACCAATACTTTTTTCGCTGTAAGAAAAATCCTAATGTAAACACAAGCACGTGGCTGTCATACCCGTGATTGGCTCCCAGTCGAAACACTCACACGACGCAGGAAAATATAGTTCCGTATTTGGAAACCATAATCTTGTATTATTTGAAAATAAAAAATTTAATTATAGTTGTTAAATACGATGAAAGATGTAACTTCACTTATATGTAAAACTCTATGTAAAATAAAAGCTACTTTTATATTTTGTTCTGTACTATGAACGCGGATGAATACCAACAGTAATACCGAGGTAGTCTGTTCTTGTAACAAGTTGGCGTCACTTGAGTTCGTAGTTGTTCACATAAGCACGTGGTACTGTAGTATGGCTTCTGCATCCTGGAAGGAATAACACCTTTGTCCAGCATAAGTTTAAAACAATTTAATTTCAGTAATTATAAAAGTTTTCTAAGTAAACTAATGCGTAGTAGTAAGGTTGGGTCTACTTGACGAGTAACGGGAAATGTTTAACATGGAACAGAATGTACAACAGTAGGCGGGATCACATACTGAGAATCTATGGCGCCAAACAGCGGCCAATGAAGCCTCACTTCAATCACGTGCTATTGTTTATATTAGGATTTTTCTTACAGCGAAAATATTAAAGAGATACCACACCGCAAGCGAAATGTGTATTTGTGAACTGTGTGAGGACCAATGCGGGAGATACCACATTCTCGAGTGTAGAAGGAGTGTGAAATCTATCAGGGAAACAACACAAGAGATAGAATAGCCGTATCTATGCACAGTGTGCGCAATCCCAAACTATTATTAAATATATACATCTTGATTACACAACTTTTAACACTGTATCACTTCGGAATATGTATGATGAGACTTTATTGTGTTAAATTCTAACGTACCTTCCTTACATGTTTCGACCTATTTATGGGTCATCCTCAGAACTGGTCGTTGTTGGTCTTGGCGCCTCTTGTTTTGTTTTCCATAATACATCCATCTTACAAAGTATCATGATATTATAAAATTGATTTGTAATGCAGAGCATAATCGTACAATAAAAGAATTAACAGATAAGACTCAAATGATAATTACAATGAAGGCAAAAACTGGCGTTATTCATAGATACAGACTTACCTCTATGAATTATTAAAATGAAAATGAACCACAACATTTAACGAATCCTCACTTCTAACTTCCAGAGGGTGAACAGTTTCCAGTACGATCAAGTGAGCCTTGACAATGGACAGTGGACACCATTTGAAAAGTAGCTTTCGGACCACAAATTCCTGTAGATCAGAGAATGGATGCAATTCGTCTCTTTCGTTCTCATGTATTTCACCATCAGCGCTATCCTTTTCTATTTTCTAATCTAATGAGGTTAGAAAATAGAAAAGGGTAGGATTCTAATCTAACGAGGTTACGATCCTAATGAGAAACATTCTGACAGAAAACAAAGTTCATATAAGTGATTCTATAACAATATCGGTGGATCTTTGTTATGTCCCAGCCACTATAGAAACTTGATAAAATACCTTGAAAATGACTTGGATTTATAGCATTGATTAGTAGAAATTGATGTGATCGCTGGGAGAGCTGTAAGCCCACCCAACCCGCCCTATTTTTTTTTTTTTAATTTAGTTTGTTATTTAACTACCCTGTATCAACTATTAGGTTATTTAGCGTCGATAAGATTGGTGATAGCGAGATGGGATTTGGTGAGATGAGGCCGAGGATTCGCCACAGATTACCTGGCATTCACTTTACAGTCGGGGAAAACCTCGGAAAAACCCAACCAGGTAATCAGTCCAAGCGGGGGTCGAACCAGCGCCCGAGCGCAACTTTAGACCGGCAGACAAGAACCTTACCTTAATCAAATAAAAAATATAATGTGAAAATATACCATAGTCACAAGGTTACATACTCAGAAGAAACAATAAACAATCTCCAGGGATCAATTTTAGATCCATTATTGTTTCTACTTTGTATTAATGATTTAGCCAAGCCATAAATAAACTTTATCTCATGTAATTTTATTTGCAGATGATGCAAGTGTGATTACTTCAAATAAACAATACACTTTATAAACACTCCTAATGCAATATTGAATCGAATGGTTTAGTGAAAATAAACCAGCATTAATGTTGATAAAACCAGTATAACCAAATTCAGTACACATAATAGTGCTCAGTTTTTCTACAATATTAGGTTACATGGAATTCATCTCAAAGAATCTATAAGCACAAAGCTTTTTGGTTTAGAATTGAATAATCACTTGAACTGGAAAAAGCACATAGAATATATTACCAGTACTCCTAGATTGAGCTCTGTCTGTTATGTATTAAGATCCTTATCTCCTATTGGTGACATAAATACCCTTCAATATAATACTTTGATTCTATAATGCATATGTATTAATAATCTCGAGAAACTTATCTGAAACACTGTTTCACAAAAGACAGCTATAAGGATCATGACTGGTGTGCATAAAAGGACACTATGTAAAATGATTTTCCAAAATTTAGAACTACTGACCTTACCTTTGAGTACATTCTTTCCCTGAGGATCTTTCAAAGCACTCAGTTACTATATTAAGAAATCATTTATATGGCATTCGAGATTCTAAGGTGAAACTTGAGAGGAGAAATTTATTATGTACGGTATTTCATAATTTCTATTTATCAAACTAAAACTGTGTGAATTATTCTCTATCTCATATTTTTACATTAGTCCTAAAGTTGTGAGTTATTCTATATATCAAATGGCAAGACCGATTTGGGCCAGATTGAATAAATAAAATTAAAATCCAAATACATTTAGTACTAATCACAACATTTATAATTTCAATACAAGACACAAATCCGATCTCCCATTACTCTAAGGCAGCATTTCTCAAAGTGTGTTCCCAGGAACCCCGGGGTTCCGCAAGCAAATCTTAGGGGTTCCGCGCAATTCCTGATGTGAAATTATTTACTTTTTAATCTCTAAAAATATAATGTTATAAAAACATGAAAAAGAATAAGAACAGAATTATAACTGTTTATTCACCCATTCTATTGGCAATTATCAGGACAACAATGGGTACCGTTTACGGCAATCCGATCACTAATGCATATTGTTGAAATAATAATAATAATAATAATAATAATAATAATAATAATAATAATAATAATAATAATAATAGGTGCGTTTGAAATAACTTAAGTGTCCGCAGCTAACACATTTTCCAACAATAATGCACAGGTGTAAATTGTATACGAAATTAACTGAAAGTTCTGTGAAGGATATTTCGCAGAGTTCTTTTGACGTTCCTTCAAGAGAGCACATGAAACTTCTTTTGGAGAAGAAAGAACATTATTTTGAAGTTCAAGGTAAGTTGTGTTCATTGTGTGTCTCAACGTTTATTTAATAATATTCGAAAAAGCTCAAATACTTTAAAGAAAAATTGTGCGAGTTTTGTCATCCCTTCTTCAAAATTGTGTAAACAGAGGGCAAGACCGATCATTGCGAGCTACGTCATCGTATTTTTTAATACAGAGTGATACCGATCCTAACTCTACTTTTTTAATACAGAATGACACCGAATCATGGATCGGTGGCTTAAAACAGGATCATTAAAACAATCAACATCCAACTGTGCCACTAAACTACAACTATCCCTAAAGAAGTATGTGGGTCTGATGAAACCAGGTGTACAAAATAGCTTCTCGTCACCTGAAAATGTGATGGAGCCAATATCTAAACCATAACACTGTCTACTATATACAGTCGCGAAGCTTGACGTGTCTTTTTTTGCAAATCTCGTGATAAAGCACTCCAAGCGGTTAGCAACTAGAAACAATAGACTGTCCATGGTCGACTTTGGACTGTGTCGTATTTCTATCGAGTGCTAGCTCGTTGCGTATTTCACATTGATGCTTGTGAAATGTTCGTTATTGGTTATAATGAAAATGTTAATGGCTAAAATATAATAATTGGAATAATAATATGGGACAAGGAGGAGACGTTTGTAGTGCTATAAATTGTAGCAACAGTAAGAGAAAGAGGCCAGAGTTATCCTTTTTCCGATTTCCGAAAGATTCAGAAAGGTTCCTGGGTTTCCACAAGAATGCTGTGCAGAAACAAAACTGTTAATTTGAAGTTCTTTGTGACTGTTAGAATACATTATATCCTTAAATTTCATAATGAAACGTTTCAGTCTAACCGAAAGGACATTAGATACCGGTTAAAGTTCTGTCACTTAGGCTGCTAAATTTCCAGTAAAATAAAGGTTAGGTCTACTTTTTTTTTTTCAGAGGATATATTTTTAATTGTAGCTATTAATTTTGTTATTATTTTTATGTGTTATTTAGTAAAGACGTAGAAAAATTAAGTTTGTTTTAATGAAATTTATTGATCACGTTTTATTTTCAATTCTGGTGGGATTATTATTGCTTAGGCCTACTTTTTTCTTCAAAGGATAGGTTTTTAATTATAGCTGTTAATTTTGTTGTTATTTTTATTTGTTGCTTTACTAGAGACATAGAAAAAGTCTGTTACAATAAAATTTATTGATCACGTTTTATTTCCAATTCTGGTATGATTATTATTGCTTAACCTCATCCCACTTTGTTAACTACGTAAGCCTACACTACAAGTACCGGTACACGTAAGTTACTTCATTAATTCATATTTCCATTATTATTGTTGTAAAGAGAAATGCAAATTAATATTTACTGGTTTCATAGTTAATTATTGCTATATTCTTGAATGAGTGAAGCGATTATAGTAAATTTCAGTTCGTTTTGAACAAACAAAAATTATATTAACTTATTTCTTGCAGGTATCTTCGAGTTTATGGTGGAATTTAATATACTTCATTAAAATAATAAATTAACTTTATGCATTTAATATTTCAATAATGGAAGGAAGGTGTTGACTTTTCCAAAAGAACACGACAACGAAAGTGTAACATATTTTGTCGGCTGCTAGGAGAGAGATCTGCGATGATGAGGCGATAGTAGCGACCCTAGTGGTGGGCAACTACCCATGTTTGCATTTTTAATACATATTGACCTTCGCGACTGTATATAGTAGACTGTGACTATAACATGAACCTGTAATTAAAAAACGTTAATATGAGAGTTACTTAGCCTTGGATTTCACGGACGCTAAAAATTGCCCTCAGTGTGTAATATGTGGCAGAATTTTACCTAATAATTCGATGGCACCTTCAAAATTACGTCGCCATTTTGAAACAATCCAAGCTCAGTTTTATGACAAGAATATTGATTTCTTTGTTAGAAAACGTCGTGAGTTACTAAATTCACAAAATTTCTTAGCTCAGTCATCTTAATATAGTACAAATGAAAAAGCAACAGAGGCATCTTTTATTGTAAGCTACAGAGTGGCTCAGGCAGGTGAGTCCCACAAATTGGTTAAAATTAAAACCCTGCGCGATTGACATGGTTAAGTGCATGCTCAGTGAGAAGGAGGCTAACAATATTTTCTGTACCGCTTTCAAATGAAACAGTGGCTCGTTGCATTCAAGATATGGCAGCTTGCGTCAAGGAAGAATTAAACTATAGGCTCAGATCATGTCAATTTGCACTACAGATAGACGAGTCAAGTGATGTAGCAGATCTGGCAGTTGTCCTAGTGTTTGTCCATTACCATTATGAAGATGCTATTGAAGAAGATATGCTAATACGTAAACCGCTGCCAGCTAATGCAACAGGATCTGAAAGTTCAGACTTGTTAGTGAGTACTTTTGAAGAAAATCATATACCCTGGGACAATTGTGTTCATGTCTGCACGGATGGTGCAAAGGCAATGGTTGGAAAAACACTTGGTGCAGTATCGCGCAAAAAGTCAATTGCAAAAAATTGCAAAATCAGTCCTTATATTTTACACCGTCAAGCTTTGGCCATTTCAAAAATCTCACTGTCCCCCAAAAATTTTCTTAATGAAGCAGTAAAAATCGTTAATTTTATCAAGTCCAGAAAATTAAATTCAAGACTCTTCAAAATGATTTGTGACGACATGGGAAGCCTTCAAAAATCTCTGCTCCTGTATACAGAAGTGAGATGACTTTCTCGCGGATAAACTTTAAGTAGGCTCTTCGAACTTAAAACTTAAGGCTTTCAGGTGATGGCTTCCTTCATTGATCACCATTTCGAGTTGGGCGATCGTTTGAGTGATAGACAATGCTTCTTGATATTTGCATATTTAGCTCATTTTTTGTGCCAATATATTCAATGCAGCAAATAAAATCAGGGGTTTGAAGAGAAAATTGCAGTTCTGGATGAGAATTCTAGCTGGCCGTGAATTTCAGAGCTTCCCTGCTTTGAAAGATTTCCTTGAGGAGAGCGAATAAACTCTCTGAGAACTTGATGAAATCAATGAAGAATCTGTAAAGCATTTGGAGGACATGCGCCGCACTATAGAGCAGTATTTTCCAGAACAGGTGGGTCAAAAATCCATTTGATATCAAAGAAAAAACCATCTTCCCTCGCTTCTGAAGGATGTGGAAGTGACGTCTGATTTATCCCTGTAACCTCAGTTTAAGAATCTCCCTGTGGTGGATTTTTGGCACAGCCTGAGAAAAGAGTACCCAGTGTTATCAAAGAAAGCTATTACAATTCTACTTAGTTTTGTAAGTACTTACCTATGTGAAACTGGGTTTTCAGTGTATAGGCCTACGTCTATTAAAACTAAATGCCGGAACAGATTGGATGCAGAACCAGACATGAGACTTTAGCTTTCTAACATTAAACCCGGTATTAAAGAAATATGCAGTCGTAAACAACAAAAGCACTCGTCCCTCTGATCTATTACAAATAGGTGTTTTTTTATGAAAACACAATTAACTACCCGAATTTTAGTGTGAATTACAAAACAGTGTTAATAATGCAAGTGGACTTAATTTCATTCATACTTGTTATATATTTAATAATCTTTGTAACAATAGCAAATATATTTCAGAAATATTAAATAATTTTTAAATACGAGAATGTATAACGTGTGAGTTAAAAAAATATGTTTAATTTTAGTGGTAAAAATAAACCAAAATTACTAATCTTTGTAATAACAGCAAATATAGTTCAACAATATTATTTATAATTTTTAAATATGTATAATATGTGACATCAATAAAATTGTGTAATGTTAGTGGTAAAAGTACATTTGGTAATTTAATATGTATGTGAGCCGTTCAGAGCAAAAGTGGTGTAAGTCAAAGTTGGGTAATGAGGTTTAAAGTAAACATTCTGTAAACTACAGCTCAAAGTAGCAACTAAAATGTCCTTCTTGCTATCCACTGACTACTAATAGCTTAAATAAATTGAATATTAATTGCTACTTTGCGCTGTATTTTACAGAATGTTTACTTTAACCCTCATTACCCATTTTGACTTACACCACTTTTGCTCTGAACGGCTCATATATATATATACACATATACATATATATATATATATATATATATATATATGTATATATATGTATATATATATATATATATATATATATATATATATATATGTGTGTCACTAATATTTCGCTGGGTTCCACAATTCTATTTTAGGTTTAAAAGGGTTCCGTGGATAGAAAAGTTTGACAAACGCTGCTCTAAGGTATCATAAAAGAGGTGTTCACTGTTCATATATTACGGGCTTCAATGCATAGCCTAATTATCTGGAAGTTTCGAGAGGCTAAGAGAAAAGATTCAGAATAGAATTAATCAAATTTCAGCATGAATAATTTCAGGGAAAAATTGTTCTGGGGCCGGGTATCAATCCCGGGACCCTTCGCTTAGAGCGCGAACGCTCTACCGACTGAGCTAGGTATTGAAATAGGTGTTCACTGTTCAACCGTCTGCAAGACCATATCAGTACTAGCGAAAAGACTTCAGAAGGCAAATTTGTGGTTTATATTTTGAATGTCCCCTGGATGAAATAAACACAGCATTGGTGTCATAGTCTGTATATATGTGCCAATTCCTAAGCCCCAGCTATACAGTGATGGAGTCTTGTAGCTCAGTCAGAGCGTTGGTGCGTTCAGCCAAGGGTCCCGGAGGTGATATCCTGCCCCGGAACGATTTTTCTCTTGAAATTATTCAAGACTGCTTCTCAGGGAGTTTACCTGAAAGCTAGATCTGCACAATACGAATAGCTATTTTATTAGGGTTTTGTTTACTAGGCCTACATCATTACACATTAGGGTACAAAATAATGTATTTACATCATTGGGTTGTAGCCTAGTCATAGGTATTGAATACGAAAAAAAAAAAATTGAGTGCTGTCTTCAATTTCACACCGAAAATAAGCGCCAAAAGTTACAGTGAAAGTGCTGGGCAGGAGAAAGGTGCGGGCAAGCGGAGTCGCTCAAACGAGATTTGCATTTCTTTAGTGATACACAGAGAAAAGGCGAGTTTTCATAAGGTTGAATCAGTGATGGCCGTAATGGGTTATCAATATGAAGTCGCCATCTCTTATTAAAAAAAAAAAAAACCACAAGAAGCATGGGGAAGTAATAAATCTTTGATTAAATTTGAAAATAAATTATTCTACAACTCAGTCGGTATTAGAGTGGTATAGGTATTACTTACTGTAATGTCCATTATTATGGTTTCTTCCGAGGTTTTCCCCAGCTGTGGGACTGATGCCAGGTGGTCTTTGGCGAGTCCTCGGCCTCACTTCACTTCACCCCCGTTTGGTCTGATTACCTGGTTGGGTTTTTCTGAGGTTTTCCCTAACCATAAGGCAAATGCCAGGTAATCTGTTGGCGAATCCTCAGGGTCACTACATCTCGCCAAAAAATTGTAAAAATTTGAAACTGTAAAAAAATTGTAAAAATTGTAATTGTGTTCTTGTAAAATTTTGACTTTTTCCACATCTTGAAGCTTCGTTGCTAATGTAAGATCTATGGAATATAATAAACGTAATATGTTAACAGAAAAGGTATGTTTAATGATTTGTCATATTTAGAAATTTTCTTTAATGACACAAATTTAAATTGCACATCATTTGTTATATGATCGCCATCATGAATCACACATTATTTCTTTTTAAGTACACTCACAAATAATCAAACTTCTTACTTGCTTACTTTCATCCAACAAATTTGGTATGAAATGAATTGCTATGTTGAGAATAACATTTTCAGTTGACAGTGAAATAGATTCATAGAAGATCTGTTTTAATAATTAATATTATATTAACAGGTATACAGGTGTTCACTGAACCCAAGTAACAGGGGAAATTTTCTAGCTTTAGCTTTCTAGTGGGGGCAATATTTCATTCACTCAATTAGCTAAAGCTAGTGCTATTAATGAAGACTACATAGCCAGAGCTAGTGCTAATATTGAAAGACTAAAGCTAGTTTTTATTCACATGATCAAAAACTTGACTTGATATGTCATATATTCATGTAACTTATGTGATGCATGTCTTACATTATAAATTACAAATCCCTACAGATGGGAATACTTTTTTTCCTTTCATAAGTATGAGAAACTGTTGTGACTGAGCACAGGTAGTGTACCTTGGAACAAATCTTATTTCTAGTTCAAAGTACAAGGAGGTGTGCTTCAAGGTACAAGATGATCGTCTACCTAGAATAATATCTTATTAAAAACTGTACCTTCATTAAATAAAACAAGATTTGACAAATATGACGAAATAATATTATCAATAGGCTACTGTAATATCGTATAAGCTTCACAAATCCATAAAATAGCAATTAGTAATTCCTGTAGAGTCGTATCTATTATGTCTCAAAGAATAACAGCTTTCCCACCTAGAGTTCAATCATCTTTTCTGTTTCAGTTACCAAAAACAGAGCTCTGAGAACGGTCACAACAGAACATATGGACCAAAGGAAGTCGTTGGAGCTGCACCAAAGGAAGGAGCTGCATAATGAAAAAATTACTTTTTACAGACAGCTAATGGCTAATGAGAAAGAGCTGCATGCACAGCGAATGAAACAAGAAGCAGAGCTGCTTGCACAGCGTGTAAAACAAGAGGCTGAAGTGCATGCTGCCAAGTTCAAAGTCGAGCAACTCAAGGCTCTAGAAATGGAATTGAGAATTAAAAAAGCTTGATAATATATTTTGTTTATAATTTAATCCTTCGTATACCAAGCGGGTTACAACTGTATCCCAATCGTAATTTTTTTTTTTTAATTACTGTGTGCACTAAGACGGCCGGGTAGCTCAGTTGGTAGAGCAGCTGGCTACGGACTGGAAGGTCCGGGGTTCGATCCCAGGTGGTGACAGGATTTTTTCTCGTTGCCAAACTTTCAGAACGGCCCCAAGGTTCATTCAGCCTCCTATAAAATTAAGTACCAGGTCTTTCCCGGGGGTAAAAGGCGGTCAGAGCGTGGTGCCGACCACACCACCTCATTCTAGTGCCGAGGTCATGGAAAGCATGAGGCTCTACCTCCATGTCCCCTAAGTGCCTTCATGGCATGTTACGGGGATACCTTTTATCTTTACCTTTACTGTGTGCACTAAACTTCTTGTAGGTATTTCATACATGTCATGGTTACATTGTCAAATAGACATTTCTGAATATCATGATACAGTCCAAAGCAAAAACCAAATCACATTTTATTAATTAAGCCTTTGAAAATGATGTGAGGTACAGTTGTACCCTGCTTGGTAAAGTATGTTCACTGTGTTTTTTCCTCTCTTCAGCAGATTTTGTTCTAATTAATTCATTATTGACGCTTTTTTTACCTTCTCTCAACAATACGACTTTTGTTTCTTGTACAACAACACAGATTTCAATAGCGTCAAATTAAATTTGGTACATTTTTTTAAGTACGGTGTAAAATATGGATGATATGTGACGTTGCAACATCATATGCTATGCATGTGCAGATTTATACAGGAAAAGAAAGGTCAACAGAAGGTACGTGCCGAGTCATGTTAGACCTTACAAACTCATTGAAATCAGCCATGGAATCAGAACCGACAATTATTTAACCAGTGTTTCCCTGGCTCAAGAGATTTTGAAACTGGACTCACGCTGACAGGAACACTAAGGAAAAACAAAACTGAAATTTCATCAGAGCTTCAGCCTATGCCTGTGAGGAAAGAAATGTCATCAGTGTTTGCTTCACATACAGTGACAAGTAAGAGGAAGAAATAGGATTTCATATCGAAAGTCAATCAGAAATTAAAAACTTTCTTTGTGGTTTTTGTTTGCATTAGATGAAAGCACTGATGTTAGGAACACTCACAATTACTCGTATTTATTAGGGAATTTATTATAATTTTAAAATCCATTAAAATTTGTTGCATCTTGTGATACTCGTTCAAACCTGACACATTTTCGTCTAGTTTTTTTCTCAGACTTTCACTGACATCTTATGAATCAAGCAGAAAATGCCGTCTATTTTCACGTGAGCTTGAGTAACATTGAATAATACCACAGTCTACTATATACAGTCGCGAAGCTCAATATGTAGTAAAAATGCAAACATGGGTAGTTGCCCACCACTAGGTTCGCTACTATCGCCTCATCATCGCAGATCTCTCTCCTAGCAGACGACAAAATATGTTACACTTTCGTTGTCGTGTTCTTTTGGAAAAATTAACACCTTCCTTCCATTATTGAAATATTAAATGCCTAAAGTCAATTTATTATTTTAATGAAGTATATTAAATTCCACCATAAACTCCTAGATACCTGCAAGATATAAGTTAATATAATTTTTTGTTTGTGCAAAACGAACTGAAATTTACTATAATAGCTTCACTCATTCAAGATTATAGCGATAATTAACTATGAAACCAATAAATATTAATTTGCATTTCCCTTTACAACAATAATAATGGAAATATGAATTAATGGAGTAACTTACGTGTACCGATACTTGTAGTGTAGGCTTACGTACGGGGCGAGGTTAAGCAATAATAATAATAATAATAATAATAATAATAATAATCACACCAGAATTGGAAATAAAACGTGATCAATAAATTTTATTGTAACAGACTTTTTCTACGTCTCTAGTAAAGCAACAAATAAAAATAACAACAAAATTAACGGCTATAATTAAAAACATATCCTCTGAAAAAAAAAGTAGGCCTAAGCAATAATAATCCCACCAGAATTGAAAATAAAACGTGATCAATAAATTTCATTAAAACAAACTTAATTTTTTTCTACGTCTTTAGTAAAATAGCACATAAAAATAATAACAAAATTAATAGCTACAATTAAAAATATATCCTCTGAAAAAAAAAAAAAAAAAAAAAAGTAGACCTAACCTTTATTTTACTGGAAATTTAGCAGCCTAAGTGACAGAACTTTAACCGGTATCTAATGTCCTTTCGGTTAGACTGAAACATTTCATTGTGAAATTTAAGGATATAATGTATTCTAACAGTCACAGAGAACTTCAAAATTAAGAGTTTTGTTTCTGCACAACATTCTTGTGGAAACCCAGGAACCTTTCTGAATCTTTCGGAAATCGGAAAAAGGATAACTCTAGCCTCTTTCTCTTACTGTTGCTACAATTTATAGCACTACAAACGTCTCCTCCTTGTCCCATATTAGCTATTATTCCAATTATTATATTTTAGCCATTAACATTTTCATTACAACCAATAACGAACATTTCACAAGCATCAATGTGAAATACGCAACGAGCTAGCACTCGATAGAAATACGACACAGTCCAAAGTCGACCATGGACAGTCTATTGTTTCTAGTTGCTAACCGCTTGGAGCGCTTTATCACGAGATTTGCAAAAAAACACCTCAAGCTTCGCGACTGTATACAGTAGACTGTGATAATACTGTATTCAATTAGGGCTTAACAGGTAAATATTTTCAGTTTCAGTGCTTCCAAGTTGCCAACTGTACTTTACGAGAATTGTCTTTACTCTTGATTACACTCTTTTAACACTTATATAGGCCTATAACGAGGAATAGTGATATGTATATAACCTCTCATGTGCAAATCCCAACCTCTCCTCTCCTAGTGGCACACTCTATTTTCACAAACGAGACTCTGAGGACCGAGTCACAGCAGTATAACTGTTACAGCCTGTATAGATGAAATGTTATACAGAAAACATGTAACGCTGCCCTGCCATGGCATTATTAAACGCTCTCTGAATGACAATTGGAGGATATGGTCAGTTGATCTGATACTTCATTCCTCGCAACTAGGTTGAATAATCTATTGACCAACGGTAGGTGGGGTCCTCCATGCATATTAGGGGTTGATGAAGGATCTTGTAACCGCCAAATTGTAAACATATGGTGTCCTTAACAAAAAATGTTGCAAATTGCTTATACATCATCCAAAACAATTCAAGAATAAATTGAGCACACTCAAAATCAAGCCTTGCATCCAATCACAAGTGTAGTCAGAACTACCATACACCAATTGCAGCATTACAAACTGTTACAAATAATAAGCCAATTATTTTAGAACTAGAAACTCAAGCCATATTAACTTATGAAAAATTGACAAAACTTCCCCTACTACTTCCAAAAGATGGAACAAGTATCAAGATTCTAAACACACTCTAAAAATTAAATGGGATTTATTCAAAAAGCAATGAAATTGAAAGAACTACTATAAATACAAGAAAAGAAACATTTGTTGAATAGCTACAATCCACTTCATGATATAAATATTCAGTACAAGAGTCTAAATTTAACCAAGTCTTCAACAAGAAAGATATTTCTCTTCTTCATGCTAAGGCTCTCACAATATAAATTTTAAATACAAAATATCCATCAAATAATTGAAGAATGTGATCTCAAAATGCGTTCAGTCCATTTTTATGAAAGGATAAGGCTATTTTTTTTTATCCACTGGTCTACAGACTGAGCAAGTTTTCAAGTGACATGCACAATAAACACAAACTTTTAGGCAAGAATTGGCTAAACGCCAACTGGAAGAAAACAAGCTTGAAATATTATTTATTTATTTATTCTGGTTTAGTTAAGGCCATCAGGCCTTCTCTTCCACACCACCAGAAATACAAATACAATAACAGAAATAAAAAGGAAAAAAACACTATAAACAAAGTAAAGTCACACAAAAATATACACAGGTTGCAGTCACACAAACTTTAAATGAGTGATTAAGTATAATTAATTGTATCCTAATTAACTAACATAAACAAGAAACTTGCGATTTTAATCTAGAGTAAAAAACACAAATCAATACTTCTAGCAATGCCTAAAAAGCATTAAACAAGACAACATTTTCCTATTTAATTTTGAATTGTGATAAAGTCCGGCAGTCCCTGACGTCATTAGGTAACGAATTCCAGAGACGTGGTATTTCTACAGTGTAGGAGGATGAGTATAGAGACGTTCTATGATGAGGGATAGAAAGAAGTGCTTGATGCCGGCTTCGAAGAGTTGTAAGAAATGGAAAGCGCGATAACAGATAATTCGGAGTAGAAGTATGCATGATTCTAAATAGAAAAGACAGTGATTGTATTGTTCTTCGTTCCTTCAGACGCACCCATGAAAGTAACTGGAGGGAAGGTGTTATATGGTCAAATTTACGAGTATTGCAGATGAATCGTATGCACACATTATGAACACGTAGTCTCTCAGCTAACAGTGAACTTACATTAGTTAGTAAGGAATCGCAATAATCAAAATGGGGCATTACAAGCATCTGAATAAGATTCTTTTTTAGACTTGGTGGTAGAAATTCTTTCATATGAAACAAAGAGTGAAGTTGAGAAAATATTTTTTTGCAAGTGTGTGTTACTTGAATGTTCCAATTTAGATCGCTATCCATAAAAATGCCAAGATTTTTAACTGTTTCACTGTATTTAACAATAATCCCATTCAATATTATATGTGGTATAGTACCACTATCAAGAGTACTTCGTAGACGATTATGTCCCATTACGATTGCTTGCGATTTCTCTGGATTTAACCTTAATCCAAATTTGTGTGCCCATAGTGAAATCGAATTCAAGTCTTCGTTTATTTTATTTACTGCGTCACTAGTCTCGTCAGGGTGGAAATGCAAATAAATTTGCAAGTCGTCAGCATACATATGGTATCTGCAGTGTTTTATCATTTTAGTCACGTCATTAACCCATATATGCCCAGAATAATTTTTTGTTTTCAAATTTAATAAAATTGAATTCCTGAGTGCATTAGCATTAATGAAATTAGAATTTTCAGAAATTTTTGTTATCGCATTTCTAGTTCCTGAGATATGATGTGTTGCGAAAACGCATCACCGGGCACATAGGGTAGCAATTATTACTCACATTGTGTTTTTAATATTATGACTTAATAATTGAATAAGACGACATATTTTGACCTAACCTATTTTATTACCATGCACAGAATGTATTTTACATGATCTGAGATATTATTTTTGAAAATTAAATTCTTGAAAATATTTAACACTGGAAGCAACAACATGAAAAGTTTTAATTTTACCTTATTATTTTGAAAAAAAAAAAAATTCTTGGAAATATTTAACATTGAATGTAACAACATGAAAAATTAACATTTTGCATCATTAGAGACATTATTTTTGAAAATTAAATTCTTTGCAATCAACACCTTGAAAAGTTTATATTATTTACATCGTTAGAAACATTATTCCTGAAAATGAAATCTTGGAAGCATTTATCATGCAAAGCAACGTCACATTTTAGACATCGTTTAGTTGTCTGAGATTTACAAACAGCACACCCTGTTCTCTTTTGCTGAGTGATTATAATATGGCCCCTTTCATCAAATCGAACACTTGGTGCAACTCTGCTGCTGACAGGAGTCACAGTTAGACTAGGTCTTGACTTCGGTGTTCCATATTGACTCTGATAGCCATTGCGATACTTCTAAGAAATGACAGAAGATCCATGTCTTCCATATGACTGACTATATAAAGAAGCGATGTGTTTTGCACACCGACATCTAACCCCCGCAAAAAAGAAAGACCACCACCAGAAAGGGCCTCACCTTAGACAACCTATCGTTCTTGTCAAGTTGTGTGTTGCCATTTAGATGAAGGTTTCTCATTATTTCATCAAATCTATTGCGTCTCATAGCTCTGACTATTGATTCATTTCTTGTGTCACTGCTCTCTTCCCAGTATATTCGACGGCGCGGGACTTTAGTATATCCACTTACAAGAAGAATTCCAAGGAATGTTTGCCTTTCTGCACCACATATGCAACACTATAGTTTACAATATCAAGTACAATATTTTCATGGAAAAATAATTGAAAAATATCAATTCGCAATAAGTTCTTTTCATGTTGCGATTCGACTCACAATTTTCAATTTCCTCATTTACTTTTCTTTTCAGTTAACAGTAACTTGGTAAATTACTATTTTTCCATTTTCTTACAATAGTCCCTTTATCTCCCGACAGGCTCTGATATTTCACGTATTTCTGCACCTTCTGGCATCTATTCATTCTGTGTCTGATTTTATATTATTGTATCTTCTTCCATGTACTGAGGACCACTATCCCTTCAGCCTCCAGTTGATGACAATTTAGATTATTTATGTTTCCATCGAAGTCCTCGTCAGCACAATAATCTTCATCGATATCACTTCTAGCTTCCGGTGGAGATATGAAAACATCTATAAAATCTGCCTGAATTTTTCATTCTCTTCCCTGATTGTCATTATTTCATGTACCCTCAGGCCCCTTGAATATAAACCATGAATAGAATAACTATTTTATCCGAAAACTCGAATTCCATAAGTAAATATATATAATTATTTCACTAATCTCAGAAATACAGTTTTGATATTCCATGTGCCCGGTGTTGCAAAAACGCAACACCAACATTCAGGCATACATTACAGAAGTAACGTTTCATGCATTGTCCAACTACTTTTACAAGAAGTATCCTAAGAGTCTTTAGATTGTAATACATACAAGAATAGGTATAATAAAATTATAAAAATAAACAAAAATTACATTCCTTTATGACAGACTGCAGACATTTCAACATTTGTAATAATCACTTCTTTTCTTCTCCAGTATTGCGCCATCAATGAGTCAGTTATCAAATGTTTTCAATAAACTAGGTCTACCAACATCAGTATAATAGATAATAAGTGCCATAAACTTAACAAATACTAAAAACCATATTTCACACACGTTTAATAGCAAAGAAGTAAAATGTTGCGAAAACGCATCATCGGGATAATATGGGTTAATATAAATCATGAAGAGTAAAGGTCCGAGAACTGATCCTTGTTGAATTCCAGATTTCACGACACACCATCTTGAAGAATAACAGCATGCAATGACACATTGTTGACGTTCGCAAAGGTAGGATTCAAACCAAGTAACAAAACTTTCAGAAAGATTCAGAAGTCTTAATTTACATAATGGAAGGTCCGTGTCAACTATATCAAATGCCTTACTGAAGTCAAGTAATGTCAGTAATGTTAATTTACGTTCATCTGTGGCTTCACGTATATCCTCATTCACTTTTAGTAGTGCTGTAGTCGTACTATGTCCATTTCTGAACCCGGATTGATATTCGTCCAGTAAGGCATGTTCGGCTAGATAGTTTAGTTGTTTGTGAACAATATGTTCCAGAGCGTTTGAGAGGGCAGGTAGGATACTAATTGGACGGAAATCATTTGCACATAGTGGGGTTTTAATTTTAGGGATCAGACGGATAAAGGCTTTCTTCCAGAGGTTCGGGTAAGTAGAAGTTATGAGTGAGGCGTTGAATATATGTATTAACGCTGGCAGTATTATATCCAATATTTTCTTCAATAATATTATACTAATATTATCCACACCTTCAGCTTTAGAAGTAATACGTTTTATTGCCGCTCTTACGTCAGTTTCTGTGACATAAGTGAAGAAAAATAGTTCTCTATTCGGAATTGGAGTCATTTATAATTTGTGAATTGTCTGCTGTTTGTCGACCGTATCCAAGGTTTTTGACTGTACAGTTGCAAAATGGTCATTTAGTTCGTCAAGAGAAACTGGCACAGTGTCTACCTGAGTCCTGAGATTTCCTAAACCAATTGTCCGTAAGTTTCTCCACAGTTTGGAAGGGTCAGCTCCCCCCTTCAAGATGTTATGAAAATGTCTCAGTTTTGCGTTTCTAATGGCTTGAGTAGTTCTGTTACGTAAGAGTTTATAATAATTATAAGAGATTTCTGTCTTGTCATGTTTAAATGTTTTGTATGCAGCGTTTCTGTCCGTAATCATACTACGTATGACAGCAGTCATCCATGGTGCTGGTGCCCTTTTTACGCGTTTAGATTTGATAGGAGCATGCTTGTCATATAAATTTATAATATAATATGATATGATATATATTTCTCAAAATCTTTGGTCCTGCTGGCTCTTCACATTTCTGTATTCGTGCCAGCATTCCCTTACTTGCACTATTTACAATTTTAAACAAGACGTATTTTGACACTTGAAGCCTTTTCTTGCTATGTCTTTCATGTCCCTTCACTTTCACTTGACCATCTTTTTACTTTATCCACTACTTTTCTACTTCCCTTCTCTTATTCTCAGTTCCCTTAAAAATCATTCCTACCTTCATAACTAACTTAATACTTTAAATAACAAAACATATAACTTATTTAATATATAAGACCTAACCCTTGTTGACTATTTCACTAAAAACCTGAACTATTATTATATTCACTGTCTAAACTCTTCTCACACAACACATTAGCGCTCGTATCCTATCAACATTGCTTTCACTTTATTTATAACACTATTTAACACTGAAAAAAGTACAACAGTTCACTACCATTTATCCATTACCTAGCTGACCTAAATTTATAACATACTCATTTAGTTTAACAAGTTTCTCGTCAACAGTATGTAAGGTCCATATTGAGTCCCAGGGAATCTTTATTGTGTCTTCAAGTAGTTGGGTTTCATCAACACGCTTCAAGTCACGGTACCTTATGAGTTTAGGTGTGGGCTTGGGACACTTCAAAGAATATACTAGATAAATAATATCGTGGTATGAAATTCCCGAAGCTGCACATTGTCCATGTTTTTGTACTTTGTCTGCATTCTTCGTAATAATTAAGTCTAATAGGGATTCGGAACACTGGGTATGGTGGGTGGGTTCAAGGGGAAGGATTGCTAGATCAAGAGCCTGGAACATGGTCAGTAGATGTCTAGTGTACTTCGAATCAGAGGCTAACAAATTTGTATTAAAGTCACTCATAATTATAAAACATGTTCTTAATCTGTGATGAATTCCAACTATGATCTCTCGATCTCTGCGATATTGTTATTCTTCGGGGGTTTTCTGAAAGCTTACTGAGACTTCTACAAATAACATTTCAGGTTTTCCGGCATACTCGCCAGGAGATGTGTATATTATTCTGGGATTGAGATCTGATCTAACATATGCAGCAACGCCGCCCCCTTGTTTATTTAAACGGTCATTTCTTAATAGCGTATAACCATCTAGGTGTAATGTCGCTGAGGATAATGTAGGCTTTAGCCAAGATTCAGAGATGAGAAGAGCATGCAAATTCCGATTCGAGAATGTGGATTGAATTTCGTCAAAGTGTGCAACCAAACTCTGAGCATTAATATGGGCTGCGTGAAGGGATGAAGAGTTCTTGGAAAATGCTGTTGTTAAAATGTTGAATGCTTCAGGGTGCGAGAGAGGGTTCTGATCAGCAGGTATAGGGGAATGGGGTGAGTGAAGGTCATTGTACAATGTTCTGTCAGAGACAACCGGATTATTACTGTCAAGAATCAGGGTATCCAACTTCATCATCATCGACGCTACAGCACAATTTGAGCCTTGGCCTCCCTTAGAACTCTCTTCCATGCATCTCTGTCCCTGGCAACCAACCACCATCCTTTAATTCCCACTTTCTTTAGATCCTCTAACACTCCATCCATCCATCGCAGTCTTGGTCGTCCTACACTCCTTTTTCCTTCAAATTTATTCCCCATAACTTTCTTGGGTATCTCATGATCTGCCATCCTTTGCACATGTCCTGCCCATCTTAATCTTGATATTTTAATGACTGTAACCACATCAGGGGACTTATATAGTTGGTAAAGTTCAAAGTTGTATCTTATTCGCCATTCTCCTTTATCACATATTGGGCCATATATCTTCCTTAGAATTTTGGTTTCAAAGGATCTCAATCTTGACATATGAGTCTTTGAGAGGGTCCACGTTTCACTGCCATATGTTAATACAGGTTTTACCAAAACATTATAAATATTACATTTTGTTTCCCTTGTAAGAAGTCTTGACTTAAAGTGCCTCAATAATCCAAAATATGCTTTATTGGCATTTTGAATTCTTCTATCAATTTCTTCACTAATATCATTAGTGTCATTGATTAAGGAGCCCAGATATACAAAACTAGAGACCCTCTGAAATTTATATTGATTAATTTTTAAATGGGTTGTTGTTGTCAAGTCCCTTTTTTGTTTTTTACATTGAACAATCATGTACTTAGTCTTCTGTTCGTTAATTTTCAGCCCCATTTTTTGGGCTGCTGTTTCTAAAGCAGTAAATGTTCTCTTAACATTCTCCACAGATCGACCAAAGGGTATCCAACTTAAAAGAAAAAAAAAATGTTATATAAAAATATGATTATTATGACAGAGGGCTCAAAACATAATCGTATACATGTCTAGGCCTAAATCTAAAAAATGACCAAATGGACTGAGCGACTTTTGGAACATTGTTATACTAGGGAGAGTCAAAAATAACCTTAATAATTATTTTAATTGAATATGTACAATAAGACTACAAACACTTCATCACTTTTCAACATAGTCCCCACTACGTTCAATGCAAGTGTTCGTGTTATAGTATATTGAAAAGTGATGAAGTGTTTGTAGTCTTATTGTACATATTCAATTAATAAAACAATTTTAAGGTTACTTTTTGACTCTTCCTCGTACTCTCAGACTTCAGGGCAGCAAAACAGGCAATAGTCTCAAAAAACAGAAAAGAATTTAATATGGGTAAATTCCATAATTAGGCAAATACACACTTTAATTGATTCCTTCACATTGTGGGATTAATGGAAATGGAAAAGCTTATATGTTAGCAAAAAAGGGCTCTAAAATTGAACAGATTATGAGTAAAAAATTGTCATATGAATCTATAAAACAAATTATCAAACACAAGATTACTCATAATTACAATGTTAAATTACTACAAGAATATAACCAATCAAAATAAAATATTTACTACACAAAACTCATTTAATTCCTGAATTAAATGAGTCTTTTTGCTGTAGTCATTTTTTGACTCCTCACTGGACATGACTGTTTAAATAAACACACAAAATTGGTCTATTACCTACACCAAATTGGATGTTATGTTCTCAAGAAGAAACGGGCCTGAATGATTAAGCAAATTGTGGAGCACTAACATCAAATTATTGGGAAGCAAGAAGAAAAATAATTTTATTGTTAAATCGTGAGCATTAGAAACAACAACATAACTGATTGATTATTAAGTTATTTAAAATCGAAATTAGTCAATCAGAAAAAATTACATCACAATTTAAATATTAACACAATGAAGTTGTTATTTATTTAACTGAAATAACTCTATAGCTTATCAGCAATAATGTTTTTTTATTTCTGTTGTTTAGTATTTATTAAAATGAGGTAAAGTCCTCCTGGTTATAAAAAGCTGACAAGACGTTTATTTTGTAGTCACAGTTTTCTTCCCCGAAATGTGAACAGAAATTGTGATTTATTAAAGATATGAGTTTCGACTTTGATGTAAGTACTTTTGCTCGTGAAGAAGAGAGAAGAAAAAGAGGGAAATTTACTTCACTTCTTGGCTTCTTAATCTCAAAGTCAACTATGCCGGAAATGCATAAAATAAAAGAAAGATCTTTTAAGCTACGTGTGTGTTATTACTGATGAAAAGTACCAAACTGATTTATTCAATGATGCCCACTATTTACAGGCCTAACTATAAAGCCAAAATGGGTCTGTTCGACCTTTAAAATCTTACATGATCTGAGTTCAGACCAGCGTGAACCAGGTTGGTTTCTATCTATAATTAATTTTATATCTTTGATATGGAACCTTTATATCAAGTGCTTTTGGATGATGATACTATGCCATAGCTTTTACGAACTTCCAGCTCCTGCAGGCCGCCTGAAAGCCACGACTGACGGAGATGAAGTGCCTGTGCATTTGTTAGTAAAACGGTGCATGCAACGGAGGACTTGGATGGCGGCATCTCTGTTTACCTCCACTACCCCTTCATGCCCATGGCTGGTATACGATTAGAAATATTGCTGAATTATTGCTCTGGGTGGTGGGTGGTAATCTTCATCCTCATTTTGAACTTCGTGTAACAGAGGTTCTTCCAGCACACCATGATCAGCAGCAATGTTATGAAGCACTGCAATTGCTACAATCACAGTTGTCACTGTTTCAAGCTTTGTGAGAGAGAACTTTTTTGAAAGACATGGAAACTTCTTCTTCCAACATCCAAATGTTCTCTCCACAATGTTCCTTGCACGTTTGTGGGCAACATTGTAAGCTTCTTCTGTCTCTGTTTGTGGGTTTAGAAGTGGTGTCAATAAAAATGGACGACAGGCATACCCACTGTCAACCAAGAGAATCCCATCGTGTTCTCCTCTCTCAAACTGGGCGCATATTCTGCTGCTGTTGAATATCCTGTTGTCATGGGTCGATCCAGGCCAGCCAGTCACAAAATCAATAAATTTTCTATTTTGATCAACAATTCCCTGAATGAAAAATGGAAAAATAATTAGGTCACATTGTCTCTGTACAGTATTGGGATGAATAAACTAAGCAGGAGGCAGTGACATAATAAGCTTTAATTAATATAACTTTCATACAAATATGGAACCATCACTTGTTTACATACCTGACAATTTAATGTAAAAATAGTTTTCCTATTTCAAAAAACTTCTCCATATTAACCTCCTGGACCCATTATGGAACATGTGTTCCATCAATGGCACATAGCACTCCAGGGAATCTCGCAGTTTGATAAAAATAGAGAGAATTATTCCTGCCCTCTTCCCTCGGTGGAAATTTCACATAGTGAGGTCGTAATTGGGCAATCATTATTGAGATCTTCTTCACAATTCGACACACAGTTGGCTGATTGATCCCTTGCAGATCTGCTGTCACAAGTTGGAAATTTCCTGAAGCATTATGAATATTATAGGCCTATTACTTACAGAAAATAGAATAGTGAATAGAAGTCAAAAGAATGAAATATTATTAGTAGTAGTAGTAGTAGTATTTTCTCTTGATTCCATCATTGCCTGCTCTTCAGGAATATTTTGAATGCCAAATTTTTCTACAATCCAAAACGAAATAGGCCTAATGGTATGAGATCTCTTTCTATGTGAGGTTATGACGGCACATGAACTGGAGGTACTATCTTAGCAGAAGCAGCCATATCAGATGAATTGCTTAGGCCTACAGGGTATGGAAATATATATTATCAAAACAGTAATGATTATACTATGAATATCGAGATAAATCTTATCTCAAAATACAGGTACCGTAGTCAACAAAAATCAAAATCATTTTAAACCCTATATAACTTAATTATAGAATCTGCTTAGAAACCAGGCACGTGAGGTCTCTCAGTGTTAATTTAACCCTTCTCCGGGCAACCAGGGTCCGTCGGGCCCTGGCACTACTATTTTTGTGAATAAAATTAAAACTATAATTTCTACCTACTTGAAATTTCATGACTTTGTTAATTTCTGTGTTTTTTATATTTAGGGAGGAGGAAAATATTGTAGTATTTTGCACAAATGTTCTAGAACACTTTTACTTCTTTAAAGTCTTAACCGGGCATGCAGGGTCTATTGGACCATAGTATATTTTATTGGTTTTTCTCACTTCGTAACGAGGTTTCACCCTTTCAAACCATTCAGTGATAATGTGACGGAAATGGAATGTTGGCAAAATTATTTCCGAAGCTCAACAACAATGATATTTTAAAAAATTATGCATTATAATAAATATAAATAAGTCAGTGTGAAGTTATGCTAGCCATAATACGGTGTAGTTTATAATAGAATGAGTGACTGAATCTCTCACCTTTACTTTATTTTTATATGGGAGTAATTATTATGGAAAAGCCGAAGATAGTCAAAGAAACAAAGGTACGGTCTTTAGATGTTACAGTATATTTGAATGCATCTTAGTTATGCTGTTATACTGAAGAGTAGTAATTAGGTCAAATATTCTGGCAGACTCAGCGTAAGTATTTGTGTGAAGAATCCATTCAGGATTTGCTTAGAGAACCTGACCTAACAAAAGACTATTCTAGCTACGAGCCAGATATAACGCCGATAATAGCAAATCTGATCATCAGAGTGAAGCATCAGAAGTTAGTAATCATCATTTAGAGCCACAATATGACCCTGAAACCCCTGATGATGAGGATCTATATATCAATGAGAAAAGCAGTTATCACCAATGTGATCCATAAGAGGTTAGTGTCGACAGTCTAGAACTAGGATATGGGGAAAACATTCGTTCAAACTGCTAATTTCTTTGGTGAAGATGGCACCACGTGGAACTCTCAGCCTTTTCCGATAGGCTGACCTAGGGCTCACAATATTATCAAAGGGTCAATAAATAAAGTCACTCTTTCACCTGGGAAAGCTATTGATGCCTTCAATCTTTATACCGATTCAGTTATAAGTGACATAGATAAATAATCAAGAGGCTGAGCGGCTGTATTTAGAAAGAAATGTTGCACACCCATGGAAGTGTTGTAACGACACTGAATTGCGGCCATTTTTCGGTCTACTAGTAACTGCAGGACACCTCAAAGCAAATTACACTAATTATGACATTCCGCGGAGCAGCTTGTATGGTGTTCCAGTATTTAGAGCGACCATGGGTCTCAAGAGTTTCAAATCTTTGCTAGCGTTTACTTGCTTTGATGACAAAACAACAAGATCCATTTTCCGTGAGAAGGATAAGTTTTCTCTGGTTATAGATGTCTGGGGAAATGTGAATTCGAATTTAAAAAAAATATTAGGCCTATATTCCTTGTACTGATATAATGGTTGATGAGCAACTTATTCCATTCCGTGGTAGATGTCCTTTCTGTGTGTAATAAGCACAGTGAAGTGACCCGTGTGTGTAATAACTGTAAGAATGATGATGAGTGATGACGTGTGAGAGTGATGACTTGTAGTGTGTGAGAGGAAAGTCGTGTGAGTTCGAGAGTGACGATTTGTGAGTGTGTGAGAGTAATAACGTGTGAGAGTGATGACGTGTGAGTGTGTTGATGTGAGAGTATGGGTGATAACGTGTGAGCGTGTGAGAGTGATGACGTGTGAGAGTGATGACGTGTGTGTGTGTGTGTGTGTGAGAGTAATTACGTGTTGGAGTGTGTGTGTGCTAGAAATGAGAAAATCTAAAATATGTGTAAATGTGTGTGAGTTTTACAACGAAAGTAAAAAAAATTGTAGATCATACAAAAAACATGTTTCTTTTATTGCATGAAAAAACTATTAAAATTATATCATTTATATATATATTATCATGGATACTTTGGTCACTATAATAATATCATTATTAAAGAAGATTAATATTGTATACAATAAAATGATTTTCTTCTGTCAATGTATTAAAATGGCATGTGGGTCCGACGGACCCTCCTTGCCCATCTACGTTGCAAAAGTAGGTTGCCCGGAGAAGGGTTAAGAGAGTTAGGCCTACATTACATTAAAGTTAGTTTAATATTATTTAAGCTAAAAAATTCGTTTCAGTAATAAAAAATAGATTATATACAGTAAGCATATCTACCTACATTTCACTTAATCGAATTGAGGTTATAAATATACGAATGTTACTGCAGAAATACCCAAACTATAATATTATAAATTTGAATGTATGATATATACCTGTAGCATGGAATCTTAATGCAGTCAATAACTGAATTAATGGAGGCACTGGCAAACCTCTATTATTCAATTTTGTCAAGTGGTCCTCGAAAAGACGAGCAATCTCAAGAACAGTTTCTTTGTCAAATCTGGACCGTTTTTTTAATTTTATATCGTTATAAAATTCCATGGGATAGTCTTTATCCCTGATGTAGCGCTTTCGCACATTGCCCACTAATTGTGCCACTTCTTCAGCACGTTCTAACAACTCGACGACTTCCTACGCGTCCGCCATTTTCTACAAAGTGATACTTTCTGCTCAAAGTGTGGTCGGAAGTACACTTTCACCCGAAGTGTTCCTTTGCACCAAAGTGTCAACTGTGCAACGAAAAAGTGACACTTTGCGTCTTCCAAAGGACACTTCAGTCCAAAGTGTCGACTATCAATACCAGCCTAAAGGAGAATTGGTAGCAGCAACAGGTACCGTCATGTCTCATAATTATGGTCCTGGAACACAACTATAGTCCACGATACAACCATTCAAATTTTGTACTACTCCATAACGAAGTAGCCTACCTCGTTTATCTATATTTTTGCTGTACCGGTACTGTAGTTTGAAGTCAAGTCACTGCTGGTATCTATGTTACTTCTACTTTGTTCTTTGAATGGTCGTATCATGGACCATAGTTATGGGAAATAACGGTATAGTTTTAAGTTTTAACATAATTCTTACCTGGGCATTATAAGATTTATTTTTCATGCTTGCTTGGATTTGGCCTCGCAAATAGGAACCATCCCCATCGTAAGTCACACTTAAAACGTGATTAGATTCAACTGCATCTTCACCTTTCTTTACTAGGCACAGTTCATCTTCAAAATATTTTACAATTTCACTTAACTTCACGACCAATTAAAAGATAAAGCCTACTTATGACTACTAAATTCTACGAACTAGGGCAACTAAATAATGATTAGAGACTAGCAGTGGCGGCGGCTGGGTATTCGCACGATCGCAAGTGCACACCCTAAGAAACTTAGTTTTAAAAATACGTTCCTTGAGTGTTCATTTATCTGTCAAATTTCGAGCATGTGAACCAAGAAACAATTTTAAACGAATTTAAATCTGCTGCCGTTTACTCTTGCCTCTGCCGCATCGCGCTGGTGTAACAGGCTTCAAGAGACAACTCCTGGTTTTGCTACAGAATGAGGGGAAGGTGCGGCGAGGAGTGAGAAGGGAGGATTGTGTTTCTTTATACGTGGAGAGGAGATCGCCAAGAGGAATGCGAATGCGCGTACGCAGCCGACTCGGCCCAATGGCTCTCTCGCGCTCTCTCGTCTCTCCTTTTCAAACATACGGTATGGCCAAATCAACAACTTTCTTTCTTGGCGAACATCATGATATTTCATCTTTATAAAATTGCTGTAATCCTTATTATACATTATTTAATGTATGTTTGTAATTTAGCAACTCGATGTCACGTAGTAGATGATTAAACATAAACTTTTCATTTAAATACCGGACTGTTAAAAAAAAAGTTTAGAAACTCTCTGCAGACAGAAGTTTGCGATACTGTAGATCGACTCCGGTTTCTCAATCGTTTCAATTTCAAAGAGTTCGCACTTTGCAGCCAGGAGCCAGCACCATGCTGTGATATAAGTGTGAATCAGAGACCTGCAAGAGAGCGATGCTTAACGATATCTGAGATCGGTTTTACCGAATGCGCTTCGTGTGTAATCGCTCGTGCTCGGGTTTGGCCTGCGCTCGCTCGAGCTCGCCCGGGGGATCGCTCCCCTGTCGGAACGAGCGCTCGCTTCAACCACTGTACGCGAAGCAGTTGCTACAGTACTACGTAGTGCAGCATTAGTAAAAATCGAATGAATTCATTTGATTATCAAAACCATTCGATATAATAGAAATATTCACAATATCACTCGATTATTCATTGATTTTGCTTACCACCACAACAAGCCGTATGAAGTTATACAAAATATGTACTCGCATAACAGAATATGTTCCATTTTAAGATAATGATAAGAGCTTCGAGTTCAGAATCATATGACGCAAAAATAGAATGATAAGCTTCGAATGTTCTGTGTGTTTGTTGCGTACTGACTCTTCTAACAGCCCCAGTATCTGACCCTGATCTTCATTAAATTAAACACCTGACCTACATGGCGATAAGAAAAAGAGCGCATGAGTAATCTACATACTGCAATGTTATTGAACAATTCATTCATGCATTCGAATGATTTAATCCTACAATGGAATAATCATAGAAATCATTCGATTGTTTTCAACAATTATATATTTTAGTGGAAATTTAATTAATTACACATTTTTCTTTGTTTAGATTGAAAGAGCCTGAAATTATTTTCTGTATAAATATATTTCATTCCTACTCAGTTTAACATTTAACTTAAAAAACAAACTGAGACACAAATTTAATCGTAATAATATTGCAAATGCAAATGAAATGTTTGGTTATATTACTATAAAATGTATATAAAACCGAGAAATTACATTTAATACGTGATAACTAAAAATGTCTATCGAAGTATGAAATGCAAATAATAAACTAGTAGCGATATATTTTGTTTCATCTCGAAGTAATATGAACTTTACTCATATTAACTTGGGAATATTTTTATTTTTTATTTTAGTAGGTTATTTTACGACGCTTTATCAACAGCTTAGGTTACTTAGCGTCTGAATGAAATGAAGGTGATAATGCCGGTGAAATGAGTCTGGGGTCCAGCACCGAAAGTTACCCAGCATTTGCTCGTACTGGGTTGAGGAAAACGCCGGAAAAAGCGTTAACCAGGTAACTTGCCCCGACCGGGATTCGAACCCGGGCCACCTGGTTTCTCGCTGACCGTTACTCCATAGGTGTGGACAATCCTATGTACTTTAAGGTATTCTTATCCCTTACTTCTCGAATTTAGTCCAAGCAGAGCTAGTAACTGCTTTCCCTTTTTCCACTACTCTGACTGCTGATTTAACTTTATTTTCGGCATATACTTTTGACATCGTGTCTTGTAATCTTTTACCATCAACAGAGACGGTGTCCGAGCCTCTGCTTGAGATCGACGTCGATACTACTGAATCATCTTCAACATTCGTTTTGATGAAACGTACTGATTAGACAAGCCTACAATTCACCTACTGCTTACTGCTACCGGAAGAGCACTCATGAACACCGAGCGCTCGTCCTCAGACCCGATCGCTCGGTGTGTTGCCTTACTTCGTGATTTATCGGAAATATTCGTAGATGGTCGTTATTCATTCCGTCAGTGCCTTCCTGGACTGATAACGATATCCCGCGCTCGCTCTCTTGCAGGTCTCTGGTGTGAATCTTCAGTCTTGCTTTATTGTCACTGTGTATAGATATTGCAAAAATGAACCGCATTCGAGACCTGAAAGTAGTGAATTTCTTTAATCTCACGATTGAAGAAAAGCTTAGAATAAAGGAGAGAGGTAGGCCTGTTCCAGATATTAAACTAATTCAAACAACGAAGTGCAAAGGAAAAGAAGTTAAAAGAAAATTCAATTGTAATGTCTACTCGACTTATGAGTGGATATGTGGTTGTGACGAAACTAATTTTCTCTATTGCTTCCCATGTTTACTTTTTGCGCGAGGCCAGGATGTAAGCGGTACGTGGACGAAAGTTGGTTTCGGAAATATTAGTCACTTAAAACAAAAAGCTTCTAAGCATGAAAATTCCAGATGTCACTTGAATGCAGAATTGGACTTAAAAATGCTCGGTAGAAGTAACATTGCACAACAATTGGACACTGCGTTCAGAAGAAATACTGAGCAGAAAAATATGCAAATTAGTAGAAATAGGTATGTGCTATAATAAACTGTATAAAGTTTTGTGGTGCATTTGAGTTAGCTCTACGTGGCCACGACGAAAGGGACAGTTCCGCAAATCCGGGAATTTTTCGCGGATTAATAAGTAAAGCGATCGGTTTGGAAGTAAATCCCGAAAAGACGAAGTATATGATTATGTCTCGTGACCAGAATATTGTACGAAATGGAAATATAAAAATTGGAGATTTATCCTTCGAAGAGGTGGAAAAATTCAAATACCTTGGAGCAACAGTAACAAATATAAATGACACTCGGGAGGAAATTAAATGCAGAATAAATATGGGAAATGCGTGTTATTATTCGGTTGAGAAGCTCTTATCATCCAGTCTGCTGTCCAAAAGTCTGAAAGTTAGAATTTATAAAACAGTTATATTACCGGTTCTTCTGTATGGTTGTGAAACTTGGACTCTCACTCTGAGAGAGGAACATAAGTTAAGGGTGTTTGAGAATAAGGTGCTTAGGAAAATATTTGGGGCTAAGCGGGATGAAGTTACAGGAGAATGGAGAAAGTTACACAACACAGAACTGCACGCATTGTATTCTTCACCTAACATAATTAGGAATTTAAAATCCAGACGTTTGAGATGGGCAGGGCATGTAGCACGTATGGGCGAATCCAGAAATGCATATAGAGTGTTAGTTGGGAGACCGGAGGGAAAAAGACCTTTAGGGAGGCCGAGACGTAGATGGGAGGATAATATTAAAATGGATTTGAGGGAGGTGGGGTGTGATGACAGAGACTGGATTAATCTTGCACAGGATAGGGACCGATGGCGGGCTTATGTGAGGTCGGCAATGAACCTTCGGGTTCCTTAAAAGCCATTTGTAAGTAAGTAATAAACTTTACAGCTGAGTTGGATTCCGCACTTAAAGAGCACATGAAAGAAGCAACTGTGTTTAAGGGCACTTCAAAAGACATACAAAATGACCTGTTACAGTGCATGTTGGAGGTGTACCATGAGAAGGTGAAGGAAGAAATAGGAAAAGCAGACTATGTATCAGTCATAGCAGATGAAACTACGGGAGTATCATCCCTAACACAAACGGTGATAGTGTTGCGTTATCTTTCATCCAATGAGAAGCCTGTGGAACGATTTTGATCTTTTGTGAACCCAAATAATTGTAATGCGGTGTCTGTCAGACTGTGTTCAAGATGTTTTGTCGCAAGTAATCCATGACAAAAACAAGCTAATTTCACAAAGCTATGACGGAGCTAGCGTTATGAGCGGCGGAAATGCTGGTGTTCACGTTTTAATCAGGCAGGACTATCCTTACGCGCATTACGTCCACTGCTATGCTCATAAACTGAATTTAATTATGGCACAAGCCACTAGTCAAAATATTCAAGTGAGGATCTTTTTTTTTTCTGATATTAATGAAATTCCAGCTTTTTTTTTTCAACTCACCACAACGTGTACGATTACTTGATGACATCGTAGGCAAGAGATTTCCTGGTATTTCAAACATAAGGTGGAACTTCAAATCAAGATTGGTCTAAACTGTATATGAGCATAGGGAATCTCTGATAAATTGTCTTGAAGAAATACAACAACAAAGCAAGCAAATGAGGGCTTCTTTTTCGAATCCAGCAGCCATTCTTTCTCTTTTGGTTGAAAGTGTTTCATCTGATAATGCCTCATGTGGATATTCTGTATAACCAACTGCAGAAAAGGCTAATAGACTCTGTTTCAGCGAATAAAGCAGTCACAAATTTTCAGCACAACATCCAACAGGTCAGAGATAGCATTGATACGATCAACGAAAATCCACCATCAGAAAAGAAACGGAAAGTGGAAACGTCCGATACGAGGAAAGTTGCTGCGAAAGAAATATGTGACACTGTCATTACTCAAGCTGTAGATCGGTTTAAATTTACCGGGCATCTCACGGCATCTAAGCTTTTCGTTACAGAGAAATTCAACAAATACAAGGAGTTTCCAGAAATGTTGTTAAACGAAATCCACAAAGCCTATCCATTCATTAATGTACCTAGACTCCGAACAGAGTTAGAAATCATTTACATGCGTCAAGACTTTAGTAACACCTCCAGTGCAAGTGTTTTATTGAAATTTATTATTGAAAACAATTTGGAGCGTACATTCAGCGAAAGTGCGAAACTTTTGAAGGTTCAAGTGACAATACCCATGACTACCAGTGAAGCGGAAAGATGCTTATCGACATTAAAACGTGTGAAAACATTTCTACGTAGCACCATGGGGGAAGACAGACTAACAGCTTTGGCAATGTTGTCCATTGAAAAGCAAGTGATTAGTGACATGTGTGACTTCAACGAGAGGGTAATCGACAGATTCGCTCAGAGAAAGGAGAGAAGAATGGATTTTCTACCCCGCCATACTAATATAAAAGTAGTTAATTATTAATTACATTTAAGTACCAAAGTTTATGTTTGTTTTAGGCCTATTGTTTCCTAACTGCACACCCATTGACAAATGTCACCAGCCGCCACTGGTACTAAATTCTACGAACTACGGCAACTAAATAATGATTAGGTTACTATACAAGATAATTGTGTTACTCTTAAAACATATAACTGTTAGTAATATTAATCTAGGGCCTAAGATTTAAAAAAACAAATATAATCGTAAGATACATCACGTGAATACAGCAGACACTCTCCTTAGCAACGAGTTGTATAGGAAGAAAAATGGCTTCCAAGCAACGAGTGACGTCACGACTTATGGACTCAATAGTCAATGTTCTTTATTATTGTCGTTGTATTCAACATCGACTTCCACGAGGCCATGGAAATTATAGCACGAAATTAAATAACATTGTTGATACACATCATGAAGGTTAAAAATTGATAATTCATGCAATAAGTATCTTCACGCAGTCCAGGTACATTCTAATAGGCTATATATAGTCACGAAGCTAAATTCACGAAGCTCAGTAAGTAGGGAATATGCATCCATAGATAGTTGCTAACCACTAAGATGCTACTTATTTGTCTATGGATGCTACTATCGCCTCATCACACAAAATTCGAAATAGTACCGGCACAGTAGCCTATATTGTCCCTAGTACCCTCAACAACTCAAGTTTCGTGACTCTATATACTAGACTGTGGTCCTGGACTGTACTGGTACTATGAATTTCTCGATGCAGTTGTAGATAGTGAGCAGACTGTGTTTTATCCAACTGAATTCTTCGAAACCACAACGATTGCTACCATATAATTTAATAGTTAATATTGAATCACCAATAGTACTATTGCGAAATACTGACCCACCAAAATTATGCAATGGAACAAGAATTCCTATGATACCCACTAACATGCCTTTCGATTTTAAGTACGGTAACAGCATTTCAGTGCGACTAGCATTTGTAATGGCCATATTAAAATTAAGCTCAAGGACAGTCGCTCAAAGTTGCAGACATTAACTTAAAAACTCCGTGTTTTTCACATTCTCAACTATATCTTATACAAAGAAGTAGGATAAAAAAGTTTTTACACACATCTAAAAGCAATTCAATGATACTTTCGTCATATTGCTAATGTAGTACCGGTATGTGAATGTACGTAAGGCGACTGAAAATAACACTGTGTTAATTCTAAAATATACGTCTTTCAAAATATTGTTGTTCATGTCCGAAAATGTGTTACTGCGAAATTCTAACTATATAATCACGTAGCCAATATATTATGTTAAGCATTGTGGAAATAACAATCTCATAATTTCTAGAAAACCGGTATATGTCTCTCCGAATATTAGTCTTCATGTTAAAAATGACTTATAGCGAGATTATATTATATCTGTTTTCTGTGTATAAAATAAGAATTAATATAATATGTTCTAAATTTGTGAGATATAGTTTCTCAAATCATATTAAAAAAATAGGCGTACAGCGGTCAAGGGGTAAAAATTCTTATAATATAAATTAAATTATACAGTATATTGATTCTTTGGTGTGACCGATAGAGAGAAAAGTTTTGGCTCTCGATGACAGCCCAACAGGTTCAGACTGGAAACAAAGGAATTCTCTGTTCATCGTCAGCTGTTTCTGAAATTCAAGCGAAAGCACACACAGACATGAAATGCACAGGTTCAGATCAATGTAGAAATCTTATAATTATTTTTTCTCTGCCTCTGCGCAACGTCACATTTGAGAGGGAGGAAAGGAGACAGCAGAAATGTTGTAATGCTTTTTAATACGTTGATTACCATGACTAAGATAAGCTACTTGAAATTTAATAGTTACTTACCGGCAGAGAAAAATGTAAGATCTGTAGAGCATTGATACAATGTTAAGTGGGCCTTAGGGACCGAGGGGTGTATTTTTGTTTTGCTGAACTTCAAGACAATGCTAATTCATTTAAAGTTTGTGTGACTGTAGCCTATGTATACGTTCGTTTGCTTTTACTTTATTTATAGTTTGATTTTTTTAAATTTTATTTGTAATTCTGGTGATGTGAAAGAGAAGGCTTGATGGCATTAACTACCCCAGAATAAATAAGTGAACACATATTATGTATACAAAAAACACACACAGACACACGCACATACAACACACACATACAAATAAAAAAAACACTTGAAAGTAAGGCAAGTGATGAAATGTTTTCTTTCGTTGCCTGATCTGCAGTTGTTTTAAATTGAGTTAATCCTTTCAGATATTTGGCTAAGAAGTTCATTAATTCATGTAAGTGACGCTATGTAAAGATTCATTTTTATGAACGAAGAAAGCTTATTAAAGACAATTCGTTTTAGATGTCTACAGTTGAATTTCTGATATTTCTGAAAAAATTCAAAAAAAAAAAAAAGGAGAAAGGACAACCCGGGCAACACTGGGTGCTTTCAGCTAGTAATAATATAAAAGCAGAAAATAAAATAACAATCTCTCTTTAGACATACACATTTGGGAGATCGCACAAAAATATCTTATAATTGAACAAAATTGTTTGTCGGTAGAGAAACAGATGGAATCTCTCATTAAAAGCATCTTAAAAATACGCTCCTTTATCACATCTGTCATGCGCAGGAAGGAGAGGCGCCGTTAGCAATAGGGGCACAAAGAGGACGTGTCCCCAAATATTTGTTCTAATTGTTTATTATTGTAATTATTACTATTATTATTAATTTTTATTATTAATTTGTTTACATGTGTTTAATAACATATAATAATCTTTTCCTATACGCTACAATGGTTTGAAATCTAAGGAGGAAAGGTTAGCAGTATCTGTATACCTGCGTTAAGAAGCAGCTCTAATCCTCACCGGACGAGTCCACTGGAATGGAAGTTGTCGCCACAATGAACAATGACTCTTGTTGTCTGAAGCGTATACCACATAATTTTTATAATCATCCGAGTAGGGTCAGAACTGAAGTCCAAAATCGATGAAACCAGTTTACCAATAAAGTTTAAAAGCGACTGGAAGATGGGTTGCACCTAGATCATATACTCATATGTAACAGATAACTCATCGTTATGTTGAAATCGGCAGCACTTTGAAGAGAAAAACCACCAGGATCACCACCCGTCTGCCATAAACGAACACGAGATGGCAGTACAGTCACTAATGCAATTCAAATGCGAATTATGACGTGACTCCTTATGTAACAACTAGATGGCAGCGTAGTAAACCTCACAAAGTTGTTAACCTCAAAGACTATCTGGGTATATATGATCTAGAGTTGCACCAACACATTCAACAATTTAGGGTGACCGGTAAGAGGATGAGTTTACGCGAGAAAGGGGGTGAAGAATGGAACACCGTTATTTTTTGTCGAATTCTTCCCTTGCAATGATTTTATTGCGGTTGAACAATCCTTGTCCCCACTTAAAGTTCCTTCCAAAACAACCTTATCCCACTCCACCGCCTCAATGCAACTGAACTCTAAGTATGGACAGAGTGGTGAGAGTTTAACCATTCTTGCACTGGAGCTAAGATTTGCTTTCACTCGGTGTCTGGCCACGACTGATCTATCAGTAAACCCACCGACGCGGCTCAGTCCCTTAAGGCGCTTGTCCGCTGGCCTGAAGTTGCGCTCGGGAGCAGGTTCGATCCTAATCTATGGCGAATCCTTGGCCTCATCTCGCCAAATAACATCTCGCTATCACCAATCTCATTGACGGTAAATAACCTAGTAGTTGATACAGCGTCGTTAAATAACGAACTTACAAATCTAACTGTAATTACACGCTGTGGCGTTTGGTTTTACCACTGTTCATTTCCCTTGTTTTCATCTATTCTTTCACTTTTCATGACATAGATGGCAGTACCGATGCTATCATCTTATCATCCTTCCTTCCTTCCTTCTTCTGAGCCCTTACGCGAGGCTAGAGGCTTTAGCATAGACAAATAAATAGAAAAACCCCCAACTCAATGCATTACCTTCGACACGCTATTGACGCGACGTCGAGACACTTGGCGGCAAAACATCAGAACTACATCTCGTTACACATAGCGGCAGAATACGGAACTACACCCCTTGTTATACGGCCCGATCGGTATTACAGGTATCCATTATGCCAACATTAGAGCACGATCGGTACTGCAGATACCTATTATACCAACACATACTGGTATTTTTCATATCGCCAAGGAGTGTGTAATGGTTTATCAGTTTAAATAACATGTTTAACCACAATATATATATATATATATATATATATCACATTTTTGTTTTAACATGTGAATATAAATATAATGG
The DNA here is from genome assembly GCA_025594305.2 of Periplaneta americana. NCBI lineage: Eukaryota > Metazoa > Arthropoda > Insecta > Blattodea > Blattidae > Periplaneta > Periplaneta americana. The sequence continues at coordinate 10,984,768 of JAJSOF020000042.1, forward strand.
TTGAACATGAAACTGAAAACCATTAACACACTCCCTCTTTTAACACCATCATTTAACCCTTTTATTAAATTAATTTATCAAATTTGACTAATAAAAGTTTTTGCATCTTCTAGATCAAATATGTAATTGAGATACAGGAAGGGAATAGGATAGGATACTTCTCTCCAAAACACCTTAAGCACTATTTTTAAATAATGTTATGTATCATGTATTGGAAAATAAAAACAAAGATTGACTTTGGAATATTGACTTCGAAGTTATTATTGGTCAGTTATACAATTATAATTTGCTCTTAATTTTTTTATTCAAACATTAGCTCGAAAATAGCCATAAGATGTTTTGCTGTGACATAGTACAAAGCACGTTCATAAACATTTATAAAACACCACTTTATTTGTTTTACACTGTCAGAGCTGAACATCTATTTTTAAAAGTAACTGCCATTAGTTTAATATATGGATATTAAAAATCTAAGTAATCAATAATCACCACTGTTAAAGAATACAAAGAAAACTATTTGTCTACAACAGACAGAAAATTAACTTAGACTTTTAATAAAAACACCATTAAGAAATACAAGTAAAAAAATTATTTTTCATTCTCTGATGTATAGTTGATTTAAAACACTGAACATATTAGAAAAAGTGCAATACAATTTATTAGAGATAAGTCTATACTTCGCAACATTTCCTAATTTTGAGCTTTGATACTGAGTGTTTGATTTGGTTGTGGCCCCATTGCTCAAAATATGTTGTTGTTGTATTCTAATGCCAGGGTTTGACAAAGTCATTTGACCTCTTGCACTCCAATATTTTTCGAAGATATTATCATGGCCAGCCACTGAAGCACAGATTTTGAGGTGTTCCGAATCCATTTCTTGGTTTGAGTTGCACAGTGGGTAGTTAGGGGACTGATATATTCCAATTCTATGCAGGTGTTTGTTTGGCCAGACAGTCATGGCCTGTTGCCAATCTAAATGCAGCTACAGACGATTTCGTGGTAAATCGGGAATTAACTGTGGATTATGATGCAGAGAGTTCCATTTTTTCCCTTGAGACTTGTGTTATCAAATTTTGTTTGTTGAAGTCTAAGTATGTAGATTTAATAAATCTTTTCACAGAGTAATACGTAGATTTAGTAACAGGTCTGTAAGTAGCAGTGCTGCCCTTCTTTGCTAAAGCATCAGCATTCTCGTTTCCCAGGATTCCACAATGGGATAGTATCCACTGGAATACAATTCTTTTATTGAGTGATATTAATTGAGAGAGCATTTTAGTTATTTCTGCTGTTTGAAATGAAAGTATGTATTTAGAGACTATTGATAGAATAGCTGCTTTGGAGTCTGACAATATAACTGCATTCTTAAATTTATTGATGTGGCATAGAAGATTCCTGAGACTTTCACTTATTACAATGGTTTCTCCGTCAAAACTTGTTGTTCCATATCCAAGAGATCTATAAAGTGAGAAGAGACAAAATATTGTACCATATTTACTCTCTCTCTTCTTAGCTGATGTTATACAAGCATTCCATTATAAAAATTTAGTTGCTTCTGTACCATTAAAGTAGTCCCGCCCAGAAATCCGATTGGGGGACTATTTTGCTGCATAGAATTGGAATATATCAGTCTCCTAACTGTCCATTGTGCTACTCAAACCAAGAAATGGATTCGGAACACCTCAAAATCTGTGCTTCAGTGGCTGACCATGACAATAATTTTGAAAAATACTGGAGTGCAAGAGGTCAAATGACTTTACTGTCAAATGTCTGGCATTAGAAAACATCAACATATTTACTCTGGTCATGATAATATCTTTGAAAAATATTGGAATGCAAGAGGTCAAATGACTTTATTGTCAAACGCCTGACATTAGAAAACAACAACATATTTACTCTCTAAAAATTCTAAATAATGCACACAAATCTCACCAGTTGCAGAAGCTGCAGATTCGTATCGCTGCCACTGGACTCCTCCTATGCCCTATAGATGACACAACTGAAATGCTCATTGTACTAGTAATTATTATTTGTATTTATATTACTATGTAATGTTAACTTAGGGTCTTAAAGATCGTTAGATTTATCATTGCCCTATATATTACAAAAATTATATTGCTCATAATGTAGAAGTCAAGTACTCTACTTTTTTTTCAGCTGAATGAATGAATTCCCCTTATTTTCCTTCAATTAACTGAAGAAATCAACACATTAAACGAAATGAGATAACAATGATGATAATAATAATAATAATAATAATAATAATAATAATAACAATAACAACAATTCATTCTAGTACCGAGGTCATGGAAAGCATGGGGCTCTACCTCCATGCCCCCAAATGCCTTCTTGGCATGTTACGGGGATACCTTTACCTTTTACCTTTAATAATAATAATAATAATAATAATAATAATAATAATAATAATAATATTAATAATAATAATAATAATAATGAAGTCCATTACCATACACTTGTCAACAAAATTAAACACAATTTTGTTAAAAGATAAAGACAATGAATGAATCACTCAATGAAAGAGAATACAGGTTCAAATTGATGCCACAGTGAAGTGCAATGAATGAAGCAATTATGTTAGGTGGTGAAAAAGGTTAATGTAAGTAGGCTGGTGATGAAGTGGGTCGTAGTTCTTGAGTGGGATACCAAGCATCCCTTGATGGAATGGCCCCCTCTTAGTAAGTTATATCTGAAGTCACCGTTATACTGATTACTGCGAAAATGGCTTGCACATATATAGGCCCTTCTGTAAGGATGAGGATTTTCTGCCACAGCTGCCCACATGTGGTACCTGTTACAATCAAAATTCTATTATTATCTTAAAAAAAATACACAAACCAGGGTTGGTATTAATTTAAATTAATGATTTAATCATGATGTAAATAAAATAATTTTCATTTTATTTACATCAAATAATTGTTACTATTTAAATCACAGATTAAAATTATATGCACCTAATATGATTAAGATGAGAAATTAACTTCCTGAAAAAAAAATATAAACTTTTTACATATGACTGTTCTGCTGCTTCTTAAAACTATTAGCAATATATATATGAGTAGCAAAGTTTCATCTCTGCAATGAACAAAATATTTTCTATGGTGAAATAATTTTTCTTCCTATGAATTCATATAAAATTTCACCACAGAAAAATCTTTATTTATTACAGACATATAATTCTAGCATTTTCTGAAGAAATGGACAGGTTTTGAAAGTTTGCTTCTCATACGTCTTTTCCCAACTCCTAATTAAGGAGCAACAGAACACATGGTACAGGTAGTCAAGTAGAGCCTACTTTCGGAATCACCACCTAATTAAAGCACAGTATGATGCTGAGGATTGAAATGAATAGTTGTAGCTTATAACAATATTCAAAGTAAAAGTTGCACAATGCCAAATGGACAACGTATTTATTCTGAAAACACACAATGCTAAGCTCTTCTGATAAATTTATTTTTAAATATTAATATCCCTAAATAGTTGAATTCTTTTCTAATGAATAACAAACTGAGCATAATATCTTGCCTAAGTCTAAGCTATTTATTATTATCATTAAGTGTAGGTTATTAGTGCTGTAACTCTTCATGTATTAATAATGAGGCCTATGTGTAAACATAGTAAATTATTTTTGAAGCGATGTTGTTAATTACTTAAAATAACACATTAAAAAATACACAATTATGTAGGAACTAATGCACAAATTAAGTTCAAATGAATTACAAAAGAAGGCAAAAACTCATTTTAATAAACAAATATGAATTTGACAAATAATTCTCACTTAAATTTAAAAATCACTACAGTTTACCAACCCTGACTATTTACTGATGATATATAAGGATATCTTTGCATTGAGCTTATGCCAATGCCATTGCTTACCTTTTAAGCTGTGCTGCATTATTTGGCGCAGGAAACAGGAATAACCAGGTCTTCTCATTACTATCAGATTTCTGACAGTACACTGCAGCACATTCACAGTGTAAAACTCCGCCATTTGTCTTTCTATTAACTGAAACAAACCAGCAGTAACCTAGTATCATATAATGCATTAATAACACTACATTTCATAGAACAATTGAAGGATTGCAGTATAATCAACGTTTGTGAAATATTCCTGGAAGAATTCTATCCACGAGTCTATAAAAATAATAAATATCTCCGGCAATTTAACTCTTTTTATTTTATCAAAATTATTCCAGTAAAGGTACTACTGTTAACTGTAAAGTCAAATTTCTAAAATATATCTTTACGGGAACAACACTTCTTTACTATTGCGTTACCAAGCTAAGGTACCCCGCCATCCTTTGGTAACGCAACTGTAAAGAATTACACCGGGAACAACATATTTAGTCATACCAGATTCTGTCCCACGAATTTTAAGATGTCTGACCAACTTAACTTAGCTATATACAAAAATAAGATGTTCGTTCATACCCAAAGTGTATATTAACTCTGTTAGCTTACCTTTAAAGCTCTTGGCGTAATTGCAGTTAGGCCTAATACACTGTTGTAATTCAACACAGAAGTCAGTTCATCATGTGGTAGTGGTAGAAGGAAGGTAATCGCGTTCTGAAGTTTATCCCTGAAAACAATTATAGATCTCGGTTTAATAAACGTTTAAGATATGATGGAAGAATTCAGTTTAAATTAGAAAACATGACGGTGCAATTAAGCTGCATCTACATGGTTCAGTTTTTCATGCTCGTACGCACGCAGTCTGGGAAGAATATTGAAAGAATCAAGTTTAAAGCGCATGTTGAATTAAGATACATTAAGATTTTCTATCTACAAGGTACGTCATATTAATATTAAAATACCAGAATACCATGTGATGGAGTGTAAAAACCGAATATATAGTTTCACTGACCAAGTTCTGCAGCAGCGAAAGCTAAAATAATATATTATCCTGCACACTGTGTGCACTTCCGTTATTATTAAATACCAATCTTGCAGGCATTGCTTGAATGTGTGAAGTTGAAAGAAAAGTTGAACCGTGTAGATGTAATCTCAAACATATTTCTTTCTTACCTTTAACGTTGCGAATTATTTCTTGTTGCAGGAAAGCATCAGTAACTTCTCAATTAACTCGATCTGTTCAAATTTCTTCCTTAAGCAGCCATGTTCGTCCACTCCATAATTTATACAAGATTTAAACAGAATAGGAATGCCAACATCCAACAATTGATCAACTGAACAAATGAGGTTAATAGGTCATACACAGTACACTAATATGGCTACTTTGACCTCGAATGAAAATGCAAATTAGCTATATAGTATTAGTAATAATAATCCGAATATTATAAAACTGACACATTCTGTAAATAATGGATATTAATAATATCTGTTTAAAACTGTCATATTGGCAAAACTTATAACCAAAGAACTTTCGAAACCAAAGAGTTTTGTACTGCTAATTTTACAAACTCTGTGAACGAAATACAGCCAGCGCTGTCCTGACCACATGCGGCAAACTATGGAACATCTACGAGCATCCAACATCTATCATGTGAGTTAAATCCCCCTGATACATACCATGCAAACTACTTCAAATTACAAACACAAACAATTTATCAATAGAGCTATATAGATTACTATTCAATTTAAAGCATATACAATTCATTGGCCAAAACTATACAAACATATGCAATACAAAGTAGCTTCATGTCAACGAAGTCAAAAATGTTTTAATTCTTTTGTTTTGGACGAAAATGAAAATTAATTACATACCATTATCACAAATGCCTGAATATCAAGAAATGTGAAAACTGTCACTGTAGATATCAAACAGTTATTTAAAATATGGCACTTACAGTCCGCCATTAGTGTGTTCTTGTTCGCTGCCAACATCTTCTGACACAGAAACATTTTTTTCCGTAATTAACTGCAGCATTATCAGCTGCATATGCTGCGACTTGAGATAATTCCAAACCTTTTCTAGTTAAAATTGTTGAGATGCATTTGGTGATCAGTGAACTAGATTCATCTGTGTCTTGATAATAGTGTAAAACGCCGAGACTAACTCCAATTTTAGGGTTGAAATATTCCAAAGATATAGTGAGACGTGTTAAGGCCCATTCACAATGAAAATTAAACATAACCGTAACATAAACACAGAAGTTTGCGCTCAGGCTACCAAATGGGATCACATAAGCATTGATATAAACATTACCGTAAGACGTTAACATGAAAGTTTGCAAACTCCAAACTTTCATGCTTATGCTTACGTGATTTGCAAACAGAACACAATCGTGGAGCGCTGAAGTATACGACCTGAGAGGATAAAAATAAACGAAAGAATATGAGGAAATGGCGTCGGTGTTATGTTTCATGGTTACAAGTATGTTTGCTGTTATGTTTATGTTCCCATCGTGAATGATGGTATGACTTCTTGATTTTACCGTAACGTTTATATTCTTAAGTTAACGCTTACGTTATGTTTAATTTTCATTGTGAATGAGTCTTTAGGGCTACTAAATCAGATGATGAAAATGAACTGGATGTGGTCGAGTTGCGCAGTGGAAGCGTAAGAATAATCAATACAGACCATTAAACAATATAATATATAATTAACTGAATATATTAACGAAGAGTTTCAAATATGTATAATAAGATTAACATGAATTAACAAAGGCGTACATGATGAGAAATAACAATAATAAATCAAATCAATACCCAGACAATACTCAATGACCTCCAATTAATACAATGTGTTGTATTGTCCTACTTCCGGCACGAAGCCATATAAAATCTAAACTCGGCCAATAACAATCTATTAGCATACATGTGTACAATATTTATACGTTACCTTCTTATTATATCCTTCGCAGGCCATTTCAGGTTCAGATCTCACACTACGCGCTTCATTTACCACAGTTGGCGACACTGCAATCACTCTCCCACTCCACCTCAAATTACGTCACAACGACGAAATCTGGCCGCCTTCTTCATTCAAGCAGGACGATTTTCCTATATAAGTAAGGTACCACAGCTCTCCGAGTGATCACATCGAGTTTCTACTACTCCATACTACAAATATAAGGTAGATGAAGTTTTATTACTGTACTGCCGGTATAGGAAATTAAAAACAAACACTGAAAATAGTTTTGTAGTGTGTAGTAGTATAAACTCGATGTGATCACTGGGAGAACCATATTCCGTCGTTGTAACGTTATTTGAGGTGGAGTGGGAGAAGGATTGCAGTGTCGCCAACTGTGGTAACCATTCTAACCTAACCTAACCTAACCTAACCTAACCTAACGTGCTACATACCTATTGTAACATTCCTAACGTTTAGCACACCTGTTGTAACATTCCTCACAGTTTCATTTCGTTTGCGGATATTGGCATCCCTGCTACGCCTATAGCCTGCAGTCTGCTGGAACTCAAGAGTGACCTAGTGGAAGTGAAGTGAAACTGCGACTCTCTTAATTACGTTTCCGAAGTTGTTTCTGTGTTATCTGCAAGAATTATTGAATTATTGTGTCATTGTAGTGATAATTGCATTTATATTGTACAATAAAAATTGTAATGTGTCGTGGCTGAGATAAAAGTGTTCTAAATTGATTTCCAGCGCCACAATCCCAGTGATAAAGTGTGAATATTCGTTAGGAGTCCGTTGGAAGTGGCAGTAGGGTATAGGGAAGACCAGGTAACTTGATACCCTAAGAATGAAACCTAACCATTTTTCCCCCATTACTACAAATGCTAGTGGATTATGGTGATTTTCTAGTTTGAAAGTTTAATTTTCTTTTGCCAACTTTGTTTTGAATTTCGGTACTGACAAATACTACAACTGGTAGTGCTTTTGTAACTGCTATGTTGGTTTACTGTCGTACTCGTTTTAAGCGCCGTCAGTAGTGGCATTCTTGAAAATTTAATAGTTACTAGGTTTCTGAGTCGGTTACTGGAAGATAGTGAAATTCGAACTTATTAATAATTAATTAATATTAGTATTAATATTAATACATAATAGTTATTTTATGTGTTGCGTTGTGGTTATAATTCAAGAATAGTCAGATAAGTACGAATAAATATAATATACTTGGGCATGACAATGCACGTGGGTAATGGATAGAAATATTATTTCAAATTTTAATGAATTTCTTTCGTGTTCAGATTTTTATTACAATGCCAAAAAAAAAAAATGAAATAGTGTTGCAGTGACTCCTCCAAGGAAGAAAATGTGTGGCATTCAGAGTACGCTTCAGAAATCTGTAGTTCACATGTATAATGAGTTGAAGAAAGAAGATAATGAAGAAGGAATTATGCTAACGGAGACAGCAATTACAACCAGAACAGCAAAATTATTAGGAGTAAGTATTCTTAAGCATACATTTCAAAGTGGTATTCAGTTTTAGGAGTTTGCACTAATAATTTCATGATTGTGGTCAAACATAACAAATTTTTAGGTTAGGCCTAGATATTTAATCAAGTCAGTGATTTTCATATTGCCAAACTAAATACATTTAAGATACTGTAATACTGCAGTAGGTGATAGCTTAAATACATTTACAAATTACACGAACAAATAATCAAACAGTATGAAAGTAAATTTCCAGTTTTTTCTTTTGGTATTAAATTAACCGTTCAGATCACAATTTACATGCCACATCGGCCGAAGAAAATACAAGTCATTTTGTAATTATTAACTTGATATTCCAACAAATATTACATGAATGTTGGCCTGTTATGGTGCTTAAAAATAATTCAGTTTTATATAATAACTATATAACATACTCTATTAAGCATAGGAACGTTGACTCTGGCTGAATAATTTATTCATGACTGGTCTAAGTAATATTAAATATGGTGTTTCTTCAGAAAAGCTACCCCATCCAAAGTACTTGTTAAGATATAACACTCGAGAGGACGAGGACGCACTACTGGGAAACTAACCATTTCTCTTCGTCCTGAACCTCTCGCATGTTATATTGGTAATTAGTAATAAGTTTGAGGGAGGGACTACAACAATGCATTAGAATATACAGGTAAGTGTCAAAGGATTTTTGTGCTGAAAGTATTTGTGGCTGTGAACTAAAACCACGTGTTCATCACTATGTAAATATCACAGAAATCAATTAAACAAAATAAAATTATGCCTTCTTTGATGTAGCTTTTCTGGAGAATTACCTAAATATTAGCCTACTTAAACCTATCGTAGACCCAACCTAACATGTTGATCATTTTCTATTCATATAGCTGTAAATGTTGGTATCATGCATGAATTTTATGATGTAACAATTTTTAGAAGTGTTATGTTATTGTTTGTTATTACAGCTTGGCTTTACTACAGCCAGGAAAGTGACAGAAGGGGACCCCACTTGTGACACCAGGAAAACATAGACTACGTAAACATCCAGTGACTGATGCTGATGATTTTACGAAAGATGCAATTGTGAGATTTATTTATGACAAGTTACATAAAGGTAGGGACGTTACAGGAATTATTGTGTTGATTTATGCAATGTAATTCTGATATTAGTCATATGTATAAAAATATGGCATAATTTTCATTTAATGTTACAGGGGAAGTACTAACAGCAGCAGAAGTTCTGGAACATATGAATGATAATTATGAAACATATTTATTTAGAGGATCCTTATCATTGGTGAAAAAAATTTTGAAAGAGATGAAATTTCTATGGAGCAAAGGGGATCCTAATACACATGTACGAAAAAGTGATGTTATTCGTTTTTGAGAGAATATATAAGAAATGTGGAGCGTGAGAATCCTAAACCCGTAGTATTCTTGGATGAGACTTGGATTTTTATGAATGGTAAATTTCAATGTATTGTGAGACATTGAGTGATTGAATTTTTTACTAACAAATAGGTTAACACTTATGTGGAATATGAAATTGCAATTAATAGAGGCTACTAGTAATGAATTCAGGTGGGAACAACATGTTTTGCAATTAATAGTTTCATATTATAACTAGAGGTTAGTTATAAAATTCTTGAACAGTTTTCCTGTGTTTAAAATTTTTGTGTCTCTTAGAGTGTCAATGTGAATTGCTTTTCTCTCTCTGTTTTTTTAAGTAGGATCACCCACTTATTCATGGAATAAACCAGGTGAAGTTTCCAGTGACATGAATGGTGTTATTCATAGACCAACAAATGAGGGTGGAAGATTAGATGCCGGAACGAAAGGTGGATTTATACTCGGTAAGTTATATTGATTTATATTTTACATAAATTTGGCAAGAGTAATTTTTTAAATCAGGGTACAAGAATATAAAAATTGGTGACTAAATAAAAACGTGGGAAAGTCTTTCACCAAAGAGGATCTCATGTCATGTTATGTTATGTTATGTTTTATTTTTTTTTAAATCCTGTGAATTCATGTGATGTAATTATATGCCCAGGTATAATTTTTATTGCAGGTGCTGATTTAATTTTTTCATGCAATTGAAAGAAAAGTCAGGACTACCATAGTGCTATGAATGGCCCTGTAGTTGAGAAGTGGGTGCAAACACAGTTGTTGACCTGAGAACATTAGGGCAATGCGTTATTGTCATGGATAGTGCTGCATATCATAGCAGACTTGTGGAAAATCAGCCAACAACAAAATGGAGGAAAGAACAGCTACTGGTGACTGCAACTGACTATAATAGATTTGTTGTACTAAATGATAAGAGTTGATGGTGTGAAATCACCTTTTGATATTACATTGCAATATTAATTTCCATAATTTACAGTCATTATTATTATTATTATTATTATTATTATTATTATTATTATTATCATCATCATCATCATCATTACTACTACTACTACTACTACTACTACTACTACTACTACTACTATTATTGCAACTGTTTCTCTTATTTCTCATGATTAGGCATACTTATAGATGCTACTTTTTTTCTTTCAGGTGAAATTGAATCTACATAAGAATCCTAAGACAACAGAGCCTTGCCAATTACTGTCCTGAAGCAACCTTGTCTTATGTGTTGTGTCTATATACAATTAATTCTTTCAGGTTTTTTTCCCCCCTTAATGTAATGAAGTTGTTGGTTGATTGATACCAAGTGTTCAGCAGTTGATGTCATTTGTTATCTTGCACTCAATATTTAACCAGATGATTGAAAGTTGGGTAAAGTTGAACAGTCAAGACAATGATCCATATCTTCATTGAGATTTCAGAAATGGCACGGGGAGATTCTGAAATATCAGTTCTTTGTAAATATTTGAGACAATCATGGCGTGTGATAATATGAATACTGCCACTGTAGATTTTCATAGAAGTTCAGTTATTAAATTAGGTGTATTATTTTTATTATGTATTGTACTATATTTTTGTTTCGCTTAATTGATGAATTATATATGCTGTAAATTGAATAGTAGACTGTAGGCCTATAGCTTAACTGATGAATTGTATGTGCTGTAAATTAAATAGTAGGCTGTATACCACAAGTGATGAATTGTTTATGCTTGTAATGTGAAGTATTTGCATGATATTTATTATCAATTTCTGTATATTTCAACTGATTGAATTGTTTATACTTTTAAATTGAATTAACTTGCTTGCTATGTATTATATTTTATAGCTTAACTGATGAATAATTGTTTAGGTTTGTCAATTTAATAATCTGAGTGCCATGTACTTCATATTTTTAGGAGCCACCAATGTATCTTAGTCGGTAGACTCGGCCTGCAAATTCAGAGCTGCACTCGAGGGTAGGTTGGATCCCCCATTTGGTCTGATTAGTTGGTTTCTTCTGAAGATTTTCCTCCATCGTGGAGCGGATGCCCGATGGCCTATTGCAATTTTTTCATTTGCTTTAGAATCATTCCGATTTTTGTTACCACATTGTCATGTTCTGATCTTGTTATTCTTTTAACAGTGTGGTAAGATGCAGGTATAGATAACCTTACAGTAATTTTGCTACCTTTCAGCTACCTCATTACCTCCCACTCCATAAAGTTCATGGATCCACGGAAGTACCAGTCGTCGATGTAATTCGACCATTTTGCTTAGAATATTAAAACACTGTAAAATATTGAGATTTCATGCTGTTACGTCCAATACTGCAGCAAGAATATCTGATTTTGAATCTGATAGTATGACAGCCTTCTCAGATTTATGAAGTTGATACTGGAGATTTTGTAAGCTTAAAAGTGTATCTAAATTTTCACTATCAAAATTAGTCAGTGTTTGAAGTTAGTTAGTTAGTGGCATTTAAAAAGGGCGCGTCAGCTACTATGGCTATTTGCGCCCTTATCTAAAATCTTTCACTAAACACAAACACAATACAATAACCAGAATGTTTAAAAGAACTAAAAAGCGTTGTCACGATTAAAATGGGGCAAACAAGTGTTTGAATATAATTCCCTGTAAAAGGGAATATACTGGTATTGTACTACAACACCACTACATCTATGGCTTGGTAAACAGGATCCATCTATAAAAAATACTGTATGCAGTCACTCACTGACCAGATCATTTATCGTTTCTAATGATTTTTAAAATGTCTGGAGAAGTATCACATTTCTTAACATCATCTGTTAAAGTTAACTTATATACTATTCATTTTCAAATAACTTGGGATTGTGTTTTAATAGTAAATTTTCCCTTAATTGAGCAAGTTTGAGTTCTCCAAGTAGAGTCAAAAAGTCTGTTGGGATTTTGGCTCAGTTTATTAATATTTGTGGACTGATTTTTTGTTCTAGACAACCATATTATCTGCAAATGATGAGATTATCATAATATCTATTTCTTTAGTTAGGCCATCGACATTAATATTGGAAAATGTATTCCTGAAAACAACAATGTGGGAAGCCCAGATAAATCTGTCTCTATTTACATATTTGTGACAATGAATCAAATAATCAAGTCACTGACCCAGTGTAACACTTTGTCATGGACACCCTAAGTTTGCAATTTCTTAATTGATTTATATCTACAAAGCCATATGATCCTTGAAAATAAATTAAAATTGCTAAGGTGTTTTGTTTTCTGTTTAAAATATATTTAATATCTTGACTAAAATTTAAAATCTGTCCATTTGTTGAATGCAATTCTCTAAAGTTAACTCAATAAGATGAAAGTTAGTTACTAGATTCCAGGAACCAATTCAATCTATGAAATCATCTCTTCCATAATTTTGGCTATCATACTAGTAAGTGGTATCTGTCGATAACTTGAAAAGGTATTAGTTGAATAATTGCTTTTCAAAATTGATGTTATGATAGATTTTCTCCAGACAGATATTGTATTTTAGATGAGATTACAAGATAAAAGTAGTGAGTTTGCTTGTCTGCCAACATGTTTAAGAAAATCAGCATATGTATTGTCTGGACTTGGAGATGTTTTGGGTCTTATGTTATTAAATTAATAGTAATATTCAGTTCTTGATTAAATATTATTATATAATGTAGATTGTAGATTTAATATTTCTTTCAGTTTTTCCTTAATAGTCTGACGTACACAGATTAAACTAACAACCACAAGACCAACTAATCTAATAGAAATTAAAATATAATTAAATGTAGAAAAAGTAATTAAAATTATAAATATACATAATAAACCATAACCCCCTAATTTCAACAATATACTATTTTATTCCCTTTTACAGCTTGTAGATAATTATTAATTATAGTTATTACTTATTAGCATAATATTTATTGAACTTATTGGCTATTTCACTTTGTTTGAAAGATGTTATTGTGTACAAAAAGCATTTTTCGATGATCGTTTCATGCTGTATGTTGTATATAAATCTATGATTTCTGGCCATCTGTTCTGTGTAATCTATCTTTTGTATAGAATTAATAAAATACTCTTTTGGTAGTAATTATTTTATTAATTGAGTACTTAATTTTCACCAGCTCACATTTCTTGAATCATTTGTTTTTTCTTATTTAAATTTAGGACACAAGAGCCAAAAAGAGACTTCACAGTTATGTATCATACATTTTTTCAATGACAGACGTGGAGTTGCAGAAATAATAAGTGTAAGTGTAACATTATTAAGCAATTTACAAACAAGTGAAATCTTTAAAAAGGTATCTAGAAGTGAAATTACTTATGGCTTTTAAGGACCAAAATTATTTTTGTACGTTGATTTATTATTATTTCAGTTTTAGCCTAGTTGTATTATCCATTTCCTTACTAATTTCAAAAGATAATCAGAAGTTCATTCGAATTCCAACCAAAAGTCAATTGGTTATTAATTTATCTACCTTTAGGAATTACAGTATATGTACGCTGGAATCTTTGAAGTGAAGTGACAATAATTTAATTGGTCCTGGAACAGATTTGATTCTTGAATATTATATTATGTACTATACTTTGTTGTATATTTACTTCTAGTAACCTATTAATGCTAATACTAATAATAATGTAAAGGAATAAAATAATAGAACATAGCAATACACTTCTCAAGTGATTCATTTCCTCCATTTCTCATATAGTTTGCCTACGAAAATATATTACAAATTATTATTGAAACTATTTAGAATAACCTTCCAACATAAATGTAAAGTACGGTGAGTAAAGAAGTCATTCAGTACATAGGATCGTGATTTTACTACATGTGGTGATATCTGGTAACAGTTGGCAACACTGACAAGGCGGAAATATTTGCTGTTTGGGAACTGAACTTACGTGATCCTCACTATACTAAAACTGGTGAATGTAGAGTATCCAACGCCCACTGAACGAATACAGTATTTCACTTTTATCACTGCCAATGTTGCGCTATAATCGTATATGCAAGGTAGGCTAAAACAAAAACCTAAACTAACCAAACCTAACCTGTCAAAGAAGCACTAAGTTATACTAAATATGTGTAAAATTGGCCTATGTCTCTATAGTGGGCGGGACATAAGTAACATTGACCCTAAGGTATTTTCAGTGTTTCTTTTTAAGTCTCTATACTGGCCGTACCAAAAGGAAGATTCCACAAGCTACACCGCATGCAAAAACTGACAATATTCATAGGTAAAAACGTACTTCTATAACGTATTAATATTAAAATGAACCAGAGTTGATGGAAATCCTCATGTCGTCATGTCTTCGCCGTGCAGAATGTACAATAGGATATAATATTAATAACGGTATCACGTTAGACTGTAGGATATACGACTGAAATAAAAATTTAGTATTTTGAAGTTCTTCAACTATGATCAAGTGAGCTGTGACCACAAAGCCAATCCAAAAATAGTACAACGGCGAAGACATGAGGATTTCCATCAACTCTGGTTCATTTTAATATTAATACGTTATAGAGGTACGTTTTTACCTATGCATATTGTCAGTTTTTGCATGTGGTATAGCTCTTCTGGGGTATTATCTAATTACGATTCATGTCATTCACAATTTTATTTTACAAGACATTGTACTTTTTAAGGTGGACGTAGGCTATACTTTGTGGGTTGTATTATGCACTATTTGCCGGCGCTTGCAGAAATGACAGAATTCTTGCAGATCGTTGAAATAGGGTTTAATTCTGTAATGTGACAAATTTAATTTTAACGTGCGGTATTCTTTTAAGTAAGGCAAAATAAGCAAAAACTTCCTTAGTTTTTCTATGTCGGAATTTAAATGTGGCCTCATGCAAATTGAGAGTTGATTTTAAGTTGTTCACATTCAATAGAAATTCCATGTATGATTAAGTACACTTTGGATCAAGATCAATGTGTAGCTCCTAAGAAGTGGACATTTTGTACTTCTTTTAGAGATAACCGAAAAAATAGATATACAATTAAGGTGAAACTAGTGCTGAGGTAGTTCCTGTGATTTCAGAAGTGAAAATTGTTCGATTTGTAAGTGATTATTTTTGTGGAGATGCAGTTGATCGTATATGCAAGCCTAAAATAACTAAACCTAACCTGTTACAGATTCTTATATCCAAGGTGTAGGGGAGAGTGGTCCACAATGAGACATTCCCTATAAAATATGAATGATTTAGCCGACAAGTGTCTCACACTTGTGACAGCCTACATGAACTACTAGGCAGTAGTTTTCAAGATGTCGGATCAATCACCTTCGACATACTCATCTTAGTAAACATTTCGCCATTTTCCAGTGTGTATGTAAATTTTTTACCTCATCAATTGAAGTGTCTGTTTGTCTGTTCAGTCAGGTAAGAAAAATGTGATTGATTTCAGGTCAAGTACATATTCATTTACTACAAATTACCGTAATTAGAAGCACCTAACTTGTCTTAGGAAGTTTACTACGACCTGTTACATTGTAAGAAGTAATGTGGGGCAGAGTGAGACACTACTAAATTGCTGTCTCATTGTAGACCACGTTAATACGGTAAAACTATGTATAATTACATATTCGATGTTTCAGAAACGGCTAGAAATCGTAAAATTAAAATGCATAAATGGTCCTTGACTGTCGAAAGTGTGAAATATACTGTAAAACTTGTCCTAGAAAAAAAAACATCAGCATTTAAAGGGCAGCAGTTAGATATGATTGTCATTCCGGACACAGGCATGCTATCTTAAGAAAACTCCCATAAAAAAGCTGGAAAGGAGACAGAGAGAGAATTAAAACAGAAAAAGAAGAATGTAATAAAGAAGAAAAAGAGCTACACAGAAAATATCTGATCCCTCTGAAGATACAGATGTAGCAAATTCTGACCATTCATCTTCTGGAAGTGACTTTGAAGTTGAACATTCTCTGTCACCAATGGACCAACAACCGAAGAAGCAGATGAGAATGACTTTGCTCTTGTAAAATTTCAAGTTAATGAGAAAAAATTATTTTAATTTGGAAAAGTGGTCTCTCGTAGCACTAAGATTACAATGTTTCATTTCCAAGGAGAACTGCTAAAATAGGGAACAGTTTTTCATTTTTCCAGAAGTGCCAGATGAAGCATTGGTTAATAAATCTGAAATTACAATAATTTTGCCAAAGCCATCAACTTGTGGTCAGACAAAATGGCAGCATCGAGTTTGCTGGTAACATTCAATGACTTCCTCACACATAAACTATGTAGCCTGTTATACTCATTTCATGTTTATAGAAGTCATATATATGTCACTTCTTTGAAATCATAAATATATTAATCCAACAGAAAATAGTGTCTAATTGTGGAACTGTCACTGTCTCAAGGTGGAACACCATGGTCCACTACGAGACATTTTGCCACTTTGTACAAATCAGCTTGTAATCTGAAAATCTTTATCATTAGCACAAATTTTTAAGATAAATTATAAAATGTAATAATCCTCGAACATTGTTCAAAGATAAATGTCAATATCCCCTGCAAACATTAATGTAAAATAAATTAACAAATTTTGCTGTTTCAAGTTTGACCACTCTCCCCTATATGCGGATTATGAAGGATACTACTTCAGCGCAAGTTTAGCCACTAACGTACTGTTCATTGTGATGAATGATAATTATAGCTTCCCGGCGAAATATACACGAATAGAAATTGAAACAAGTTGGAAGTTGATTTGTGTTTCAAATTCTTCATATTTGGATACACTCTTTTAACACATATAATCACTGATGAACGTTATTGAACAAGTAATAACTACTTCACTGTATTAATATTATAAATTTTGGTGGTAAATTACCTGATTAACTTATTTTACGATTTTTAGTTTTATTACAGATTTCCCTTATCTTAGTTGGAGTTGAACCCCTAGCTTTTGTCTCGTAGACAAGCATCATATCACTGAGCTACAACGGAACTTACTGAAGACCCATATAAAAATAGAACATAACAAGTAATCGTTTATTACTTTTTAATAATTAGACTGAAATTAACTAGATGGAAACACTGAATTTCAGATAAATCTTTCTTTATAAATAATTCTTTCAGTTATCGCAGAATGGCTCAACTGCCTAATCTAGAAGGTCAGTCGCGAGAGATTGTGTAATGAGCTGAGAGTGTTTGTATCAGTGCTTATCATCAGCGGTTCAATGTAGGCTTTGTGCTAATAAGGAACCAAAAAAACTGTGTAAAATTTAGTGCTTAAGCCCCGTAACACCCCATTTTACTTTGTATATAATACTTGCTTTACATTGTACAAAGATAAATGTCAATATCCACTGCAAACATTAATGTAAAAAAAAATTAACAAATTTTCTTGTCTCAAGGTGGACCACTCTCCCCTACTGTTAAATATAAACACAATTCCCCAGGTACATTAACTGTACCTGATAAATTGAAGGAAACAAATTTAGATATTTTGGGTACGAACAGTATGAAACAAAAATATTATATAATACGCAATTGACTTTTAAATGTGGCGTAATATAATATTTACGACAAAATTAATGTCGTAAGAAAAACAATTTGAATGTAATCGTCATAGTGGCCTAAGAAAGTTAGCTTTTAACAATATATCTGTGTTGTGAAACAGGGTACAATGTTTGGGCTTATTAGTGACTCATAGTGAAATCATTGCTGTGATAATATCGTAGTTTAATTATCTCCTATTGCTGTTAACTCTTATACAAGCTAAAGCATGCCAATATTGTGATTAATTTCTGTAGATTTGTATTGAAATGTTACTGTAATGCAAGGGCGAAAGAAAATGATGTCACCAGATTGTGTCTCGTTTCGAATGGTTCACTCTTTTCTACGTAGAGTTTACAATGTTGTGCATGTGTTTGTCGCTGTCGAAATAACGACAGGAGTAGAAATCCACAAAATTTGTAATAATTATATTTGACAATTACGATTACAGTTCAAAATTAATTTTTATATAGCCTAATTAACTTTTCTGTATCGCACATAATTCCTATTGAAGGCAAGCAGGGTCCCCATTTCACAATGCTAACAATTACAAATTAACAATTTAGAAATAACAAGTAAAAGATTACAAATGTTTGTAAACTGTGTTTCACAATACAATATTATTAATTTGTAAATTTGAAGGTACTTCACAAAATCAGCTAAAGAAATTTACATATACGCATTATTGGTAAAACAATATCGCCAACGAGAGTTTACAAAAATCGCTAAGGAGCACAGCTAAAATCGCTGTAGTTTTAATATTATCGGTAGACATGTTTATATTTTATCATAAATTAGATTATTATATGGTTGTTGAATCATATTTCACTAACAGAAAATATGAAGTATTATTAAGCAAAAATATCAAGTGTCTAGATTTTACATTATTGGCGACAACGGAGTTTCGTGTGATGTGATTGGTAGAGTATACCAATTCGTTAGGTCGACCTGGTTGGGGAGTTGGTATAGCGCTGGCCTTCAATGCCCAACGTTGCGGGTTCGATCCCGGGCCAGGTCGATGAATTTAAGTTTGTTTAAATGCGACAGGCTCATGTCAGTAGATTTACTGGCATGTAAAAGAACTCCTGCGGGACAAAATTCCGGCACATCCGGCGACGCTGATATGACCTACGCAGTTGCGAGCGTCGTTAAATAAAACATAACATTTTAAATGACGAAAGTTAGCGCAAAATTGAGTCAAGTATAATAATAATATCTAATCCTCCTCAACTTGGTGAAGTTACCAAAGACAAAGAATGTTAAACAGTAACATTTAACAATGGATTTGATCCACTGACAAATCAGTGAGTTCTATTTTAGTATAGACCTCACTGGTACAAATATGCAATTGGTAGAACAGTTAACATGTCTATCCATAAAATCAGCTTCATTTTTGTGTTGGTCCATCGGTATTTATTGTTTCATCCATAACCTTACAAACATTAGGGAACCCAGAAATTGCATAAAAATCATTTGCCTCAGTAAGTACATTTGGTGATCAATAATTTCCCTCGACTTTAACTCTGTTAACTACATCACCTACGCTGTGGGCACTTTTGCACATTGAACTATTAGAAATTCTGTGTTGATCTGCGAACGCACGGAATTGACAGCTAGCATGCAACCAATGCAAAACAATATAGTTCTCCCTTTGAGATTAGGAAACCGCTTTATCCCGCTGGAAGTTGCATGTTATGTTCCAAGTCTTGTAGAAAAGATTCCAGCGAAGCACAACTCGAAACGACTTCAGAATACCGCGTAACTAGTGCCGTTATTGCATTATTGAATTACTTATTTTAGGTGCAAGGAACTTCTTTTTTAAGTGCGAGTATTTATTAAATACAGTCTTCATATATATAGTAAATACTTACGCAGTATGCTAATGTATAGCGCAGAACTGATTCGAAACTTTTAACTAAATCCATACAGTGATACGAACATGTTATTAATTCTTGGCCGGAAAATTTTAGGTATAGGCCTACGTCTTCTTTGATTATGTCTAAATTCAGTACCTTCGTCTGAGTCATTAGAACTACTTAATAACATCAAAACTGTTTTAATTTAATTTTTAATATTAGAAATTACTCAAAAATTAATTTAAAAAAATATCTTTATTTTATTTATTCACAATTTGTTGCAATATTAAACTTTACGCATCTCAGACCTATTTTAGAAAATGTGCTAATTTAGAAGTAAAATTTACTTACTTACTCGCTTTTAAGGAACCCGGAGCTTCATTGCTGCCCTCACATAAGCCCGTCACTGGTCCATATCCTAAGCAAGATTAATCCATTCTTTATCATCATATCCCATCTCCTCAAATCCATTATAATATTATCTTCCCATCTACGTCTCGGCCTCCCTAAAGTCTTTTTCCCTCCGGCCTCCTAACTAACATTCTATATGCATTTCTGGATTCGCCCATACGGGCTACATGCCCTGCCCATCTCAAACGTCCGAATTTAATGTTCCTAATTATGTTAGTTCTGTGTTGTGTAACTTTCTCCATTCTCCTGTAACTTCATCCTCTTAGCCCCAAATATCTTCCTAAGCACCTTATTCTCAAACACTCTTAACCTATATTCCTCTCTCAAAGTCAGAGTCCAAGTTCCACAACCATAAAGAAGAACTGATAATATAACTGTTTTATAATTTCTAACTTTCAGATTTTTTGACAGCAGACTGGGTGATAAAAGCTTCTCAGCCAAATAATAACATGCATTTCCCATATTTATTCTTGTTTAATTTCCTCCCGAGTATCATTTTTATTTGTTACTGTTGCTCCAAGATATTTAAACTTCTCCACCTCTTCAAAAGATAAATTTCCAATTTTTATATTTCTATTTCGTACAATATTTTCGTCACAATATTTTCGTCACAATATATAATCATATACTTTGTATTTTGTAAACTTTACACGTTTGTAAAATTACTCCTTTATTGTGAAACAAAAGACTTGTAAAGTGCTCAAAATTCCATTTGTAAAGATTTGATTTCCTTTGTAAAGTTCAACATTACAAACAAAGATTGTGAAACAAAAGTTTACAATAATTTACAAAGATTCTAAACATTGCGAAACAGACCCCAGGTCACACTTGTAGCCATATTAACAGCATACGGTAATTTTCTGATACTTCAATTTCAGTTGTAATGGATGCTATCAAGACGGAACCCGAGATCGATCCTCTGGCAGTACAGCCACGTAATGACCCTATTAAAGAAGAGGAAAATCCTTCAACAGATGTAAGACCATTTTTCTACCCCCTTGTCTACTGTCTAATTCCTATGTTATTTATTATTTTTTTTTTTGGCTGCAGTGCGTTACAGTGTTGAGTGACAGCATTGGCCTCCGATCATTTATCTATCATTCACTTACAAACATACAATTTTATACATATATAGGTAGCTCTACTTAAGGTTATGAAATCTTACTGTACTGTTTGTATGGTACTGCCTACATAAGCGCATGGGGCAAGTTCGCGAACTTAAGTATCATGAAATGCACTGCACCTTGAACCCATATATGCCCACAGGGTCGTTAACGACCCACGTCATATTTTTATTAGTTCCTTTAATATTTGTTTAAATTTTGGGTTGGACACCATCATTATGTGTTCGATAATATATTGGCAACGCTTTTGTTTGTCCAATTGTTCCGTTGTAACTCTCTGCAATCCATTAAAACTGAAAATGTTTAACACTTCAGTTTGGTTATAATGCACGTCAACAAAGAAATGGAAGTAGAGACTTCATTGTGAAGTATTTTAGTTCTGTTATTGTTTTATTACATAGGGCAAGCAGTACCCAATATGATTACATGAGGTGGAGTCATGAATTCTATTCAGTAGAGGCGTAATAGAGTAAGAAATTTGGCGTGGGTCGTTTTGAACCCTATGGGCACTTCGGGAATCTTTCGTACATTTTGCTAAATTTTCTAATAATATTATTATTGATAATTATTGTGAGCGGATTTTCTTTACTTTCATATTCCCTATGAAAATTTACGAAACATTTACGATTTATGAATACATGAAGTAATTTTTTAGGAAAACTACTATCCCACTAACACAGCTAACAAGCAAACATTCTGATGAGAGCAAATATAAAAGTTAAATTGTTTTTCTTCCACCATGATAATAATGTCAAAAGAAATGCTTTTGCAAATTTTGGCCACTCGACCACAATTACGAGGCTGTCCAGAAAGTTATTTTCCCTGGGGCCGTTTACAGAAAAAAGCACAATTGCATGGAAAGATTTATTGAAAGAGATACAGCAATTGTTGCGCTATTTGTCAACATATCCCCAACTGTCACACCATGGGGTCAATTTTTGTATCTTTGTGTTGTAGAAGTCAGCCACTTGGGATCGGAACCAGCATTTGATAGCCGTTTGCAAGTCTCGGTCGATCCCATGATATGACAGATATCTCAGTTCCGGTGAGAATATGTTGAAAAATAGCTCTACAATTGCTTTGTCTGTTCCAATAAATTTTTCCAATGAAATCGTGTTTTCTTTTCTGTTCACTTCCCCTGGCGAACTTATTTTTTTTACGGCCCTTGTAATTGCGGTTGAGTGGCCAAAATTTGTATAAGCACTTCTTTTGAGATTATTAGCATGGTGAAAGAAATTAATTAACTTTTTTATCTGCATCCATCAGAATGTTTTCTTGTAAGACGTTTGTTTTCCCTTATTTTAGAGATAATTATAACAAATCTCAAAAAAAAGAGTGTTACCACTTTCGAAATACTGGAAGAACTTGAGACAGTATTTTCTCAAGAAAATATTTCAAATATTGAGTGGTTCTACAATCTCTTGAAGATGACGGTGATGAAACTGGTGACGATTCGGTTGACGAAATTGTAACAATCTCTGTGCCATTGCCAACTTGAGGCTCCAGCTGAACTTTCTGTCAATAAGGAATCTGTAGATTGCAATGAAATTGTTCATAACAAAGATTGTGAAAATGAAAACGTGGTAGAAATACAACTATGTTCCTGGGCCTCCTCTGTAGAAGCATCAAGGATAATTGGAGGGACTGATGTTTCATGCATAGTTCTGTTGTGATGTACATCCATTTACATTCACTTCATTTGTAAGTTCATGAAAGCAGCACTTATTTGGTTAGTGGTTACCGGTAATATTTTGTTTGGTTTAGGATGCTATAATTGCGCAAAACTTTTTTTTTTCATTGGTAGTAGTAGTTTTGTAAATTTATTGTTTTCTATTTTTTTTTTTGTAAAAACTGAAGTCTTACAGTAATAAAAAAATTCCTATTATATCAAACATGTAAAAGGTTGACTAAATTATGTCCAACAACCTTAGTAAATACGTCCTATTACATAGCACCCACCTGGAATTTCTGAGTAACAGAGATAGTTTATATGCATAGTAGTTTTGTACATATGTCCCTTTGTATTTGTATACACAAAATATAGGCTGAGAGTAATAATAAATTTTTTAGTTATATTAAGCAAAGGAGTCATTTTTTTATTAATTATGTCCAACAGATTTAGTAAATAATCGTTATGATGACTTTACTGTAATATGCATGAAAAGGTTGTTCATGTGCCCACAGGGTCGTTTTCGACCCACGGTTAAATGGGCACTAATGATTATGTAAGCGGAGATTTTGCATTGTCATTCTCTTACTATGACTAAAAGAAGCAACATTTGTGAAAATGAAGACTTTTTTCAAAAATAAAACTTACGGGCATGGGTTAAATGTTACGATGGTGTGCCACAAATCAGTCATATTTCTCGCATTTCACTTGAGGCTCAATAGCATATATTGGGATTTTTTTCAGTCGAAGTGTACTTTATAAATTTACTTTTGGAATAATGTTGAGTGCCATAATAAAATATTCAATTTGAATACGAAAACATTACAGTCACTCTAATGAAAATATTTTTGTTATATAGGCTTAATGTGAACTGGACCCCATTACAGACTTGGTTCCATTTTATTCATGCTCAGAAATGAAGTTTACCTTTCTCTGAGGTATTCTGCTTTTAGAATCTGTTATCCATTTTTGCTTCATTTATTTTCATAATTGAAGCACTGGCATTGAGGCTCTTGCATGCAGACCCAGAGTGCAACTTGTAACACTTGTGATCAGCTTCTATCATATTGTAATATATTACTCAGAATGTCTCTGTGTTCTGCAGGAAGGGAATTTATTGGATCTGCACGTGACTAGGATAAAGAAGGAATGCATGGAGGAGAGCTACAATCACAAGCCAGAGATAAAATTTGAAGAAATTATATTGTCCAATAACTTTCCCGTGGTGAAGTGTGAAGCCGAGGTGAGTGGAGCTCATTGGGTGTGCTGGCTCTTGTTTCCAGTGTTTAACTTGTATTCTGTTCTTCACATAAACCTTATCAGTACAATTATTTTGACAGGGAATTTTGGTCTGCTGTGGGGACAGTAAAACTCTCTGGATGTTTTTATTGCTATTTTTTTTTTTGTTGCAGAATAGTCTAAATTTAAGTGTAATATGGCAGTTTTGTGTAAGTTTAGAAGAAAATAATTTCAATGACTATTACACTTTTACTACGTCACACTACTTTTGACCAATAAAACGGTATTAAAGGACGTCTTTCAACCAATCATTGCTGCTTATCGCATAATTTTATCGCGTCCCTAGCATTTGTTTATTTTTATCACTACCCTAGCATTTGTTTCTTTGTTTGCCAACATTTCAAACTGCACTGGTCTGGACATCAAAAAACAGAAAATTACAAACCACTCCAGTCGATGCACAGAACTTTCAAACATGACTCGCATTGGCATTCAAGAACAAGAATTAATAAAGATCACTGGTCATATTTGAAGAGCACCATTCGGAAATCCTGAATAAGTTGAGGGATAGACCATGTACATCAACGAGTTCACTTCTTTTACTCACACTTCCAATATAACATCAACTGAACCACCAACCACTAAAACATTCAAATTTCAAAATTGTAATTTCAATAATTGTTTCTTTTAAAATTATTCATGTCTATTTTTTATTTCATCATCGTTAATTAAAACGTTTCTTGTTTGTTTCATCATCCCTAATTAAAATTTTTCTCACACTTGTTTATATTATTTAGGTTATGTTTGTTATAGCTTCTGCTATATGATATTATGGATAGTCACGTATCAGAGATTGTTTAATTATAAAATTTATTGAAACTCATCTGTCAAGTGACGTTGATTACTGGGATGCGGATGATTGAAGTGGAATGCAAAAGTTTTAATAAAAATGAAACTGGATCAACAAAGCCTTCTTGACTGGTAACCGTCCACAGAGTTCAATGAAGATTCCATAGGTGGCACAACTGGTAACAAGAAAAAACTATCATAACACACTACTGCCATCTAGCGTAATGTTGATATGGTACAATAATACATTTGAAGACAGTTGTATTTTCGTAAGCCAATTAATATTTTATTGTATTGGAGTACTTTGTTACTTCTAATCTTTATATACTTTCTTCTAATCGTGTAATAGTAATTAAATCCCACTCGAGTTTTGATTTTCTCTAGATAAATCAAAACCTCTAGTGAGATTACTGTTGATAATACAGTTATTTGTTGCATGATACGCGAGCTTCCTATATAGAATGAGGCATCTACTGTAAGTGATGTAGAAACTTAAGAACGGTATTGTCATACAATTTCTTCTTTAGAGAAATGTCTCTACTAGAAATATCCATTGTGCAATACTATACAGCACCAAACTGATAGCAAACACAAATAATGTTCAATTACAAGTATAGTAATGCAACATCACTGGGGAATTTTAGCCCTACCGTAATGAAACTGAATGCACGCCTGCGCTGCTACAGTTTACAAGTGAGTCTGCTCCCCGACATCTCTTGCATAGAGCGGTAACTTTTCGCTGCCTCTCTCTGTGTTACCATCTTGAATATCGCTTAATGATTGATATTATCTATATGCTTTTCCCACAAAATTAAAGGCTAGATTTAGGCTCACACATTTAGCATACACAAGGTTTGTGAGAATTATAGGAAGATGTGTTTTAATTACAATATTTATGATACAAGTGTTGAAAGTTGCATTTAATTTCGTGAGTAGAGATGTTTGCGAAACGAGGCAGCACTTTTAGCACTTCGTAACTGTTTTTTAGATAGACGTTCATCTGTGCACGTCTGGTAGGCTATAGAGATAAATCTGTATTCTTCTCCAATGCTGTTTTCTTCCTCATTTTATTATTTGATACATTATCATTTTGAAACTGGAGGTGACTTAACTCGGTCGTGGGGCATTCGACTACAGATTGAGAACTCCCTGGTTCAAACCTTGGTGTCCCCTAAATTTTTATAATTACTTTTAATTTTTTAATTGTTTCATATAGCTAATTATTAAAATAGTTACTATTTATTAATAGTGGAGAAAAATTCGCTCTGGCGCCGGAAATCGAACTTATGACCCCTACATAAACAGTTATGTGCTGTTAGACGAATAATCTATAGGATTATATGATTAATATTTGATCCTACAGAATTCTTTGTTGTGGTTGGGCCTCACTCGTTCACATCTGCACACTCCTGCTCACTGCTGTACGTAGACTCCGGAAGTATGCAAATAGCAAGAACCCCTGGTGCCTCCTTTAAATATAAATTACAGCATAGTACCTAGCGGCATATGAAATTTGTTACACCAACACTTATCTCAACATACAAGAACGAAATAAATCATGAGCCTGTCGTGGTGATAAAACTGTTACTAGCAGTTAAATATTATAAAAGGTTACGAATATTTCCAGCTGCTTAACTTCGCTGTTAAATTACACCAAGTGTTATATTAAGTTCTGTTGGCGTCATGTTTGCAAGTCCATACTTGTCTCCTTAGAAAGAGATGTTAATATAAAATATCATGTAAGTAAAACCTCATTTATGAAACAGTTTGGTATGTAGTACTGGAACTTAGAGTTAGTTCTATATTAGTTATAATATGTGTTTAAATGACTTCAACTCATTCTTCAAGTTAATATAGAATACATAACTCATATCGCAAAAATATGGAGTTCAGAGTAACAGATGTTCTTCCAGAACAAATTTAATCGTATGCGAAAAGTGCAGGCTGTCTTTACACAATCTTCTATGGTATCATATTGTCACACGAGATATCACATCAAATATTTTTCTGTTCATAATTCTGACTAGCAGAAATAGGGATAAATTGAGGTTAATTGTTTAGTTTTGATATTTCATCAAGTTATGCGCTAGAATATGAAATATTCTATTTAGAACTCTCTTAGCTTGTTTCGAGAATATAGAATAGTGTAGAGGAATGTTTAATGGAAAGTATGGTTAAATGTTAAATTTTGTGGACACACAATAAAATCCTTAGACATTTTGGAATTGAGTTAGATTTCGCTAAGTTAATGATTGAGTGAAAACTTATTTCGTCATATTTCTTTCTTACAATAGCAGTTCAATTCTTATTGTATTGGAAACCAAAGAAACCTTTGAAATAAAAGTCCCAGGTGATGCCTTCTGTTACTCACTTTTCTGCTTGGACTCGGTATGATTTAAATGCAGGCCTAAGTCATGAAAAAACGATGCATTCTTCATGTAAACTTGCACCATCTCTCTGTTATGTTGTGTGTCTAATTTCAGGAAGAGTTGTGTGATTTGGACACAGTGAAGGACGAGTTGGACCTGGAAGTTGCAGGAGAAGAGAATGAGAATTTGTCTGATAGGTGAGTGTGGTGTATGAGTCTTCACATGATCATTTCTTTCATTGCTTCATTGAAATTGTCATTTATGACGATATTTTGCAATGTGTTGGACATGCAGTGTTTTGTTCTTATAATAAGAATGACCTCGGAAATCATGGAAGAAGGGAGTTATGAAGCCAAAATGCCAGTGAGTTTATTTTATATATTTTAAATCATGAAGATAAAGGATAAGAGCAGTCTTCATACCTACAAAACATCACATTTTGTAATTTATGATTTATTCCTCCTACTTTTGTTTATGAATGTCTCTAGTCCAAACAGCCTCCAGCCCGAAAGAGGTAGTGGCAACCTTAGTTAGCAGAGAACCTTTGTAGTTGAAGTAGTGGTATTAGGACTTCTTGTCACATACACTACATAAATCAACTTGAAGTCTATATAGCTCAACATTTTTGTAAGTTTTAAATGTCGAATCTCGTAATAATAAATGTAATATTAGAAACGATTGCTTTATCGATATAATGTAATCATTTCTATCATTTTGGAATACCTATTACATAAAATATCTTTGGTTTACAAGCAAAACACAGTAAGTATAAAATATGACTTCCTGAAAAAAGGCCTTTGAAAGTTCTGACAAAACTTAATCCTCACCATAATGTATGTGTATAAACTTAGAATTGAAAAATAAAATACCCATAAAGAGAAACATCTCATTATAAGTGATCTTATTGTGAGGGATTCAGTTTTGTCAGAACTTTCAAACCTCCTTTTCTCAGAAGTAATGTATTTTATTAATGTGTTTTGCTTGTAAACCGACAATATGCACATACTGAAATACTTTATAAAAAAAAGTGAAATTACTCCCATTTTTGAGTATCATATATCATATATTTATTTTTCAGATTAGATTCTGAAGCAAAAACAGAAATTTAATATCCTGTCAATTTATTCATTCATTCATAGTGTTCTGCCCAAGGACAGGTCTTTCACTGCAAATCCAGCATTCTTCAGTTTTTCCTATTTTCTGCCTTCTTCTTTGTTTTCCCATATGATCCACATACCTTAATGTCGTCTATCATCTGATATCTTCTTCTGGCCGAACTCTTCACCCGTTCACCAAATTCATTAATGATGTTAATTCAGTTTTATGCAAAAGATGTCTAACGAGTGGAACATAATTAGCAGCTCTAATTGCACAAAATTCTGTCAAAGTGAAATAAGAGCTTTAAGGGGGCCGTAGCACTCAAATGGTCGGGGACCACTAATCAAGGGCATTGGTTTCCTATGTTGGGGCCGATCTGTTCCCCGACGTTTATGCTACTAAATAATAAGTGTCAATATTAGAGATAAATTCTCTAGGACAGATTAATATATCCATAACATTCTCTCAGCTAGCAGTGCATAATAACTGCGGATTCGCGGCCAACAAGTCACTCAGCTGAGTGCGCTCCTAGTATAATGGCAGTTGACATTGGACACACGTCAACATATATGCCTAACTTGGAGTCAGGCCACAAAGGGAAACATCGAAGGAGGGAAGTTCGATCCGGTGCTGTGGATTGAATTCGGCATAGCTCAGTGGTCAGAGCGCTTGGTACATATAACCAAGGAACCGGGTTTGATCCCCGGCGCTGGAGCGAATTTTTCTCATAAAATATTAAGAGTCAATATTACAGATCAATTCTGTAGGGCAAATTAATATATCTATAATATTAATTTCCTAAGCAAGATATCATACGAAACACAGGCAAATGCTTTGGAAAGGTCACAAAGAACTGCAGATATTATAGAGGAAATCAGATTCTCAAGTGTATCTATCAGTAGAACTTCGTCTTCTAAACCCATATTGATTCTTAGTGAATAAATTATTACTTTCGAAATAATCGTACAATTGAATTTGCATTACAGTGTCAATAATTTTAACAAAAATAGGTGCAACAGAAATGGGGCGATAATTCGCAACCTGAAATGGATCACTTTTGTTCAAGATTGGAATACCTTTAGATAATTTCAAATATTGCGGAAATTTACCATTCATAAGACACTGATTGATACAAAACGTTTAACAGCAATAATAATAAGATAAATAACATCCTGTATTACGTCAGCACTTATATGATAAAAATGTCTTCACATTTAGGAATTTTTAATTTATTGACTATAAGTTCAGGATAACACAGTGGGTTTGGAATTGAACGGGTTACATCAGCTTCTTGTCTATGCGGATGACGTGAATATGTTAGAAGAAAATCCACAAACGATAAGGGAAAACGCGGAAATTATAGTTGACGCACGTAAAGCGATAGGGTTGGAAGTAAATCCCGAAAAGACTAAGTATATGATTATGTCTCGTGACCAGAATATTGTACGAAATGGAACTATAAAAATTGGAGATTTATCCTTCGAAGATGTGGAAAAATTCAAATATCCTGGAGCAACAGTAACAAATATAAATGACACTCAGGAGGATATTAAACGCAGAATAAATATGGGAAATGCCTGTTATTATTCGGTTGAGAAGCTTTTGTCATCTAGTCTTTTGTCAAAAAATCTGAAAGTTAGAATTTATAAAACACTTATATTACCGGTTGTTCTGTATGGTTGTGAAACTTGGACTCTCACTTTGAGAGAGGAACAGAGATTAAGGGTGTTTGAGAATAAGGTTCTTAGGAAAATATTTGGGGCTAAGTGGGATGAAGTTACAGGAGAATGGAGAAAGTTACACAACGCAGAGCTGCACGCATTGTATACTTCACCTGACATAATTAGGAACATAAAATCCAGACGTTTGAGATGGGCAGGACATATAGCACGTATGGGCGAATCCAGAAATGCATATAGAGTGTTAGTTGGGAGGCCGGAGGGAAAAAGGCCTTTAGGGAGGCCGAGACATAGATGGGAAGATAATATTAAAATGGATTTGAGGTAGGTAGGATATGATGTTAGAGACTGGATTAATCTTGCTCAGGATAGGGACCAATGGCGGGCTTATGTGAGGGCGGCAATGAACCTAAGGGGTTCCTTAAAAGCCAGTAAGTAAGTAAGTATTAACTATAAGTAACACTTCATCCCGTGAAACAAGTTTCCATTTAAAATGATTACCAGACATATTAGTATTCGCCAGAAACGATAAGGACTGATGAGTGCAACTACTTACACTATTTTTGAGTTCTGTCACTGAATTAACAAAATAAGAATTGAAATCCTCAGATTCAAGATTAATATAATTAATTCTACTAGCAACATTAATAATTGTCCATGCCACTTTACACTTATTAGTAGAATTGTATATACAAGAAGCATTAAATCGTAATTTATCTTGTTTAAGTGCACATTTATATTTTTTCATTGCATTGGCATATAAGTATCTAGTTTCATCAGGATTGACGTCGTAATATATTGCCCACTACATGTAGCCAAATAAATTAGATACACGATCTTTAAAAGCTTTGAAGTCATCAGTGTACCAATTTAATTTGTTATTTATGCCATATGAATTACTCTGATTGGAACATTTCACAAGCTTAAAAGGGAACAAGAATTAAAATAATCTAGAAACACTACCATTAATTTATCAAAAAACACTTAAAGTCATTATCACAAAAAATATCAGACCACTGAATACAACTCAAAAGTTCTTTAAAATTAATAAAATTCTATTCACTCAAACAATGACATTTCTTAAAAATAGGAGATCCGTTATTATGTACATTACTATTAACAATTTTAATATCACTACGAAGAGCACTGTGATCTGACAAAAGTACCTTAACATCTGTAGTAATTAAATCTCTATGTATATTAGTTATGAGTAAAACATTATGAAGGCATGAATTGCCCCTTGTGATCTTTGTATTCGTAAAATAACAATCAAAGATGTTAAAACATTAATTAATAAAATTGTGAACATATAGTAGAATTATGTCGTACATCGATATTAATATCACCATATATTACAATAGACATTTTTAATGATAAAAGAAATAAAATTAATTTATCAACCTGTGTGAAAAACATATTAGCATCACCTAAAGGAGAACGATATATAGAAACTAAGATGACTTCAATTTTTTTTTAAATAACAGCAGAGACCTCAAAGTGAATTTCAATACAAGATTTATCAATATTTAATAATTGAAATTGACAATCTTCTTTTAAAAAAATTGCAACACCACCATGGGAATGAACAGTCCTACAATAAACACTGGCACAAATAAAATCATTAATATTGTGACTTTTGATTCAACACGATAATGTTACTTTCATTACAACAACAATGACTTTCTATAACTGAATTTAAACACTCCCGTCAACAATGGGTATTTCACTCCACACACCAACACAGAATTCGTTATTGCACTCCACAGACGACAGTGACAATTCACTTGGATTATTGAGAACAACAATGTACTGCTAATCTCAACTAATGTTCACAAAGCACTATTTACAAAACAAAACTGTCGGTTCTCAGTTCACAGTTCGTTGCCTTGGCTAGTTCTTCTAGCTCATTCACTCAAGTTCACAGTATATCGAACCCAAGACTTCCAGAGACAGTCCACTGCACTCGAACTCAAGACTTCCGGGTACGCTGCACTCGCCTGGTCGCTGTCACAGTTGCGGTCCTCCTCAAGTCGAACCCAGGTCTCGAATGCTGGCTTCCTTGACGTTCACTGCTGCTTCAAGACTGACTCACTGTTCTAAACTAAAACTGGCTCTCTTCGAAGGCTGCTCGCTTTTTATTAGTTAAACCACACTTCGCAAACCTTCGACCCTGAAAGTTTCTGTTCCTGGACGATTCTCGGTCTCCCCATCACTCAGACTCCACACTTCCTTTACGTTCGTCGCAGTCGGTTTTCTCCCCCTCTCCCTTCGCCATGCGCCATGCCGCCTCCTCGCGTCCTCTCCCTTCTGCCAGACGCACACGAAGCTCCTGGAAGATGCCAGGCACGACGAGAATATTCGGTCTCGCCTCGTCTCTCGCGGCTCCTGTGCGCCCTCCCTTCTGTAGGACGCATGATCGACTCCAGAGGCAGCTGTCACAATATTAATAAGATCAATATTACTATAAGTGAGCCAA
This sequence comes from Periplaneta americana, assembly GCA_025594305.2. Lineage (NCBI taxonomy): Eukaryota > Metazoa > Arthropoda > Insecta > Blattodea > Blattidae > Periplaneta > Periplaneta americana. The sequence goes on from JAJSOF020000042.1 coordinate 11,017,759, forward strand.
TGTCCCAATACACATACAGCTAAATAATTAGATTCGTTTAAAATAACTTCTAGTTCAGTAATCTTATTAAAAATAGACTGTACATTCTGCCAATAAATACTAAAAGTTTCACAAGAATTGTTCACATTGGAATTACTTGTTACTTTTCTGCACTCTACCTTTGTCTTATTTGAAAAAATGACGTAGGCACATATTCTTAGATCACAATTCCAGATTCATTACCGAGTCCACATTTTCATGTATATGCCGACCTTAAATGAAGGGTATTGATATGGATGTCCTAGATAAAGCTGCAGTATGGATGTCTAGATTGCAAACAACTTCAGGGTACTTAGATTTAAAAAACTCAACAATTTGTTGTGCTGTTGTTCCAGGCATTAATCCATAAACATGCAATGAAGTAAATTTGGGCACTCTTTTATTGTTGTTGTCTTTGAATTGTTCGTATAATCCTTTCCTTTCCCAATCACAATTACATGCCGTGGTTTATGTACAACCTCAGTCCAAGTAGAATACTGTTTGTTATGATTAGATTTGCATCGTAAACATTAACATTCGCGGAAGAACTGGCTCCACTATTGATCACATCATTATCAGTATTATTACTAGATAAATTGCGAATTATTTATATAAATTATTATTATTATTATTATTATTTTATTATTGATATTTTCTTACTGTCATAATTTTCTAATTACACGAAATTTCTTGGATATTTCACTATTAAGAACAGTCGGTTCTTCTCGTAATGTTAATTGAGCACTTTCCGCCTCGTAAGAATTTATTTTAAGCAAAGCAATATGATCATTAAGTAGTGTAATCCTTTCTTGCATTTCGTAAATAATACTGTCTTTTTCTTTCACCACATAGTTGAAAGTTCTAGTATCTATTTTATTTTCAGAACCACCATCCTGTTTTAAAGCCTCCAACATATCATTGTGAAATGCTGACTTTTGAACTTTTCCGTCATTAGATAACGGGATTCCTTCATCATTTCCTTTATCTGCACACTTATATATCAGTTTGAACCTCTTACTCAATGACTACCACAGAAATTGCTGGAGCAGTGACAACAAAACATATTGTTAGGTTGAAATGAAATCCTGTTGCTAGGCACAACTTCCTCCATGCATTCGAGATAATTCTCTGCAGCCTACAACAAAAATGATTGCTAAGTATTGCATCATTTAATCCACCTCCTATCATGTTTTCTTATAACTTACTACTGCAAAAGGAGGTAATACAATTAGCCCCATCAAAATCGTGTAGCGGCAGCAATCTTTGTTAAGCATTCGGAATATTTAACAATTAATGTATTATTGACAATGGTTCTACATAATATGTAAAATAGCTTCCTTACTTAATTATAAATTGGTTTTACGCAACACTCAGGTTCATTGTCATCCTCACACAAGCCCGTCATCGGTCCCTACCCTGAGTAAAATTATTCCAGTCCCTAGGAACACAGGCCACCTCCCTCAAGTCCATTTTAATTTTATCCTCCCGTCTACATCTCGGTCTCCCCAATGATCTTTTTCCCTTAGTTTCCTGTATGCATTTTTTGGATTCACCTGTGTATGCTACATTCCCTGCCCATCTCAAACGTCTGGAGACCCTCTTTTCTGCTAGTTCTCTGTATATCCGGCGGCTGGGTAGCTCAGTTTGTAGAGCAGCTGGCTACGGGCTGGAAGGTCTGGGGTTCGATCCCGAGTGGTGACGGGATTTTTCTCGTTGCCAAACTTTCATAACGGCCCCGAGGTTCACTCAGCCTCCTATAAAATTGAGTACCGGGTTTTTTCCCGGGGGTAAAAGATGGTCAGAGCGTGGTGCCAACCACACCACCTCATTCTAGTGCCGAGGTCATGCCCCTTAAGTGCCTTCATGGCAGGTGATGGGAATACCTTTACCTTTAATCTCTGTATATGCAGTTGCTCAATATTTATAGGATCTCAGTAAAACATGGTGTAACCGACAAAGTATGCAAAGCATGCAGGTCACTGGTGTTAATTACTGTAACATTAATTATGTCCTAGATAATATTGATGAAAATTATATTACAAATTGCAATTTCTTTCAACATTGCACAGAGTGAAATCTCAAGATATTATGTTATTATCTGATGATAGTATGTTGATATCTCTATATTCATGTACATGCATGTATATTTTGATATCACCACAATGACAATAACTGGGTTAGAATGACACATTTTCATTACAGCGTTGCGGATAATGTTGAGAAGACCGAGTCATCAGGATGCGACGGGATTCCTCGTGACGAACTCAAATTGACACAGAATGATAGCTGTAAATTAGTTGGAGACATAGGCCATGATTCTGTTAAGTGTAATATATGCAACAAGGTTTTTGTAACGCCGCAGTCTCTAAAAGGTCATGTCCAAATTCATACTTTCAAAAAGTTATTGAAATGCGATGTCTGTGGAAAAGGTTTCTCGGTATTGGCACAACTCTCAGAACATTCCCGCATACACACAGGCGAAAGGCCATTCAAATGCGAAATCTGTGGAATGTGTTTCACTCAATCGGGAAAATTAAAACGACACAGACGCATACACACAGGCGAAAGGCCATTCAAATGCGATGTCTGTGGAAAATGTTTCTCGCAGTCGGGAATATTAAGAAAGCATATACAGTCGCACACAGGCGAAAAGCCATTTAAATGCGATGTCTGTGGAATGTGTTTTACTCAATTGGGGAACTTAAAACAACATACAGGTAAGCGTAAATGTCATTTGTGACAGGCCAGAAAATCTCAAAGCCATTCAAATGCGAAATCTGTGTGCAGAACGTGTTTTGCACTCAATCGGGGAAAGGAAACATCAACGAGCCTACATACAGGCGAAAGGCCATTCAAATGCGAAATCTGTAGAATGTGTTTCACTCAATCGGAACTTGAAACATCATACACGCCTACATACAGGCGAAAGGCCATTCAAATGCGAAATCTGTGGAATGTGTTTCACTCAATCGGGACACTTAAAAGAACAACACAGCCAGCATACAGCAAGAGAGAAATACACACAAAGAATTTTACTGGCGAAAGGCCATTCAAATGCGATGTCTGTGGAAAATGTTCTGGACATCTGAAAAGCAGAATCGGGAAATCTGAAAATATCTGTGGAAAATGTTTCGCACAAAGATCGTAAGAAACTGTTTAAATGTCAAGTTTGTGAGAAGTTTCTTTCGAGCCTGGGAAATCTCAAAGCACATGTCCGTCTACATACAGGCGAAAGGCAATTCCAATGCGATGTGTGCAGGAAGTGTTTTGCACGATCATCGGATGTAAAAGAACACAAACGGGTACACACAGGTGTAAGGCCATTTATTTGTGATGTGTGTGGAAAGTCTTTCACACATTCGTCGACTCTAAAGAACCATGAACGGGTAGACACGGGCGAGAGGCCATTGAAATGCGAAATCTGCATAAAATTTTTCTCGCGATCGGGAACCTTAAAGGAACATGCACGCTTACATATAGGAAAGAGACAAAATAAATGCGATGTATGCGGAAAGAATTTTACTGAAGCGTCAAATCTCAGAAGACATTTAACTTCTCTGTTTAGTTGGGTGTGTTTGATTGTTGAAAGGTGTTGAAGAGTGGAGTCAAATAGTGTGTACTGAAATTGATCTGTGTCTTTGAGAATTTGATCGAGGTGTATTTTAGCGTACACACAGGCGAGAGACCATTTAAATGCAATATATGTGGAAAGTGCTTTTCTGTATCTGGACATCTGAAAAGCCATGAATTCCTTCACACTGGCGAAAAACCTTTCAAATGTGATATCTGTGGAAAATGTTTCGCCCTTAAGGATCGACTAAGAGAACATATTCGTCTACACACAAGGAAGAGATAAATTATATGAATTGTTTAATACTTAGGACTTTCCCAGCGTTAGATATGGAATAATGCTTCTCAGTCAGGTGAGTTTTGGATTGTTCAGTCGGAGCTCTCGATGACTAGCTCCACCTTTTTCAGGCCGAAGTGCTGAGGGACCATGCCCCAGTATCAACAGAGACAAGGTTCTACAGTTGAGTACAATACATGATGTATGTGCACAGAGAGAGAGTATAACATATCTGCATTTGTGCCTAACTGACCTCTAGAATGTTTTCAGCATCTTTCCTCATATCGGTGACTATTCTTTTAAGTGTAGAATTATGTTGAACTTTAAAAATAAGACAACATGTGTCTCCGGATTCACGAAATTATGAACGTTCAATTCAAAATTCATATTTTTTTAAGTGCGTATTTTTAAAAATAAAACATTATTATTATTAACGTTATTATTATTATTTTTATTTTTATTACCGTTATCATCGATATTAGAGTTATTATTTTTGGTACAATGATAAAATAATAGTAGTGATAGAATGATAATGTTTACAATATTATTATTATTATTATTATTATTATTATTATTATTATTATTATTATTACTTTCGTGGAAGGGTCATTCCATAATGACACACGTAACATTTTTGAAATAACTAACTATGAACTTCACAGGATATTTAATTCAATACTTAGTAATTCATGAAAAAGACATTACTGTCTTTTAACATAAGCATTCCTAAATATAAACACAAATTCTTAATTAAAATAAATTATTAATAATATAAAAAATATGAAATATTATATGGTGTGGCATACGAACATTTCCTTGCCACTTGATTAATTACCAAAATAGAAAATGTTCATATTATTGTGCCGAATTACATAAATGTTGTTTTCCAAACAATTAAGACACTTGTGTAGTACATGTAGGGGAGAGTTGGTTAAAACAAAATAGTACGGCAAAACAGGATGCCACATTTATTTCGTAAGAAAATGCCGCCAACTCTGAAATGAGGCATGTATTCCCTTCCTGTACGCAAGCTTTTCACTAGGCAGCCATTACTTGGTGAGAATTCACTCGTGTGTGTGTGTGTGTGTGTGTGTGTGAATCAGAATTTAGAAAGCGCCTTTTTTTTCCTTCATTTTAAGGTGTTTATAACGGGGCATTTAACTTCAACAGTCAATAACTGTTTGAAATAATTCTATAATTATTAGTCTTCAATTATTGTAGTTCAGTTAAATTCGATATCTTTCTTTGTAACTATCGGTGCGTCATATTGACGTCTGACAAAATGAGACACCGCGCAGTTGGCCAAAACTGGATAGTATCTTGTTATTATGAAATTTTCCCAAGCTGGGTATTAAGTAGGACCAACAAATAATGATAGAATACAAGGCAAGGGAGCAATATTGACCTCTTCTTCTTACAAGAATGTGCTTGCAGTAGCTGAGGAAGCAAGGGCTGCAAAAATGGTAAAAAATTTAACTTTAAGAAATTGGCAGTAGACTAAATGTAGCAATAAGTTTTCTGTGGAAAACAAAAAGTCGAAAAGCAATTAAAAAAAAGTTAGGCCTACTGATCCCTTAATCAGCTCTGAGGAGGAAACCGAGGATAAAGATGAGGCATGTATTTATTGCAACTGCCTCAATTCAAATTCAAAATCCGAAGAGGGGGCAGTCCGGTTTGCCCAATGCCAAGAGCGGACTCACGAGGAGTGTGTGGCATAGATCCAAAAGATTGTGATGAATTCATATGCGTTTTTGTAAATGAACATTTTTCAATTTGAATAATTATAACATTTATAATAATTAATAGGAATAATAAATAAATAATGTACAAATTGACATAGAAATAATTTGTTGTGTTCATACTCATGTTTTGTGTGCAATTTTTGTGACTTATTCATTAATATTACAACATTTCAATTGTTTGTATAACTATATCGTCTTATCCAAACAGTTTCGCAAAACGGGACACTTGCGCAACTTTCAATAAACATTACATTCACTAAGGAATAAAGTATTGCAAATATATTGTGACAGTGCTTAGGAAAATATTTGGGGCTAAGAGGGATGAAGTTACAAGAGAATGAAGAAAGTTTTACAACCCAGAACTGCACGCATTGTATTCTTCACCTGACATAATTAGGAACATTAAATCCAGACGTTTGAGATGGGCGGGGCATGTAGCACATATGGGCGAATGCAGAAATGCATATAGAGTGTTAGTTGCGAGGCCGGAGGAAAAAACATCTTTGGGGTGGCCGAGACGTAGATGGGAGGATAATATTAAAATGAGTTTGAGGAAGGTGGGATATGAAGATAGAGGCTGGATTAATGTTGCTCAAGATAGGGACCTATGGCGGTCTTATGTGAGGGCGGCAATGAACCTGCAGGTTCCTTAAAAGCCATGTGTAAGTAAGTAAGTAAATATATTATGTTGTGACATACGAACATTTCTATCGTGCTGGTTACCAGTTGTTATAAATGCACTATAATACATCACTTCTTGTGAAAGACTTATACACTATGCCTGATGTTGTTATTATACACTTTCAAATTTAAAATATCCCGGTTGTTTACAACCATATGTGGTGATATTTCCTGTGTAATGTCATTTGACGAATATATCAATATGTCAGCCATTTGTAGTACTTCCCTTCCTTGGATATCATAGACACTTTAAATTCTTCGCCATCACAAGCCTTTGTAACTTCACCTGTATATTTAATGTCTTTTTTTTTTTACTTGGTCATTTAATGACACTATATCAACGACTGGTTATATAGTGTTAATGGGATTGGTGATAGTGAAATAGTATTTGGCGAATGAGACCGAGGATTCGCCATAGATTACCTGAAATTCGCCTTACGGTTGGAGAAAACCTCGGGAAAAACCACCAAGTAATCAGCCCCAAGTTAAATTCTTGAAAATACTATCAAAAAATTGTCAAAATATACAAATATTTATATCAATAGAACAACTACTAAAGATTTAAAAATTCCTATATTTTAGAATTGCTAAATGATACTTACCTTAAGTTAATTAATTATTATTAAATTAAACGATTTTCAATTAATATCAGAAATTTAGTAGCATTTATCAAATGTGCAAATAATTACACCAATTTATTTAAACATTAGGTCTAGTATGGTGGCTACCTACTTACCATAAAAATGTACTGTATAAGCTTGTTTTTTATATGAAATAAATTAACATAAACCAATTTTTGTAAGTTTTTAATTCAAAAATTAAAAAAAATATATTTTATACGAATTTTAGGCATAAATTAAATATATATATATATATATATATATATATATATATATATATATATATATATTAATGTACCGAAGTACATATGATATTTCCATGCAGATATTCTGCGTCATCACATGATGAAAGAGTGATGGAGCGGAGAAAAATTCTCTCCGGCGCCGGGTTTGAACCCAGGTTTTCAGCTCTACGTGCAAATGCTTTATCCACTAGGCCACGCCGGATCAATCCCGACGCCGTTTAGAATCGTCTCAGATTCGCTCCATCTTCTTGGGTTCCCTCTGGATGGCCGCCCTCTGCACTCGTCATAGATGTCCATGAACGCAGGACCGACCACACATGTGTTGAGGTGCACTCAGATAGTGACTGATTGGCCGGGATCCGACGGTATGGGCGCCGTCTTAAATCACAAAGTGATTTATTACGCATATCATATATATATATATATATATATATATTATAAATATATACAGTATATTTTGATTATACATATGAATTTCCATGAGATATTCAACAATCACATGATGAAAGAGTGATGGAGCGGAGAAAAATTCTATTAGTGGATAAAGCATCAGCACGTAGAGCTGAAAACCCGGGTTCAAATCCCGGCGCCGGAGAGAATTTTTCTCCGCTCCATCACTCTTTCATCATGTGATGACGCAGAATATCTGCATGGAAATATCATATGTACTTCGGTACATCAAAATATATATATATATATGATATGCGTAATAAATCACTTTGTGATTTAAGACGGCGCCCATACCGTCGGATCCCGGCCAGTTAGTCACTCATCTGAGTGCACCTCAACACATGTAAGGACTTCGGTCCTGCGTTCATAGACATCTATGACGTAGTGCAGAGGGCGGCCATCAGAGGGAACCCAAGAGATGGAGCTTAATCTGAGACGATTCTAAACGGCGTCGGGATTGTATCCGGCGTGGCTTAGTGGATAAAGCATCAGCACGTAGAGCTGAAAACCCGGGTTCAAATCCCAGCGCCGGAGAGAATTTTTCTTCGCTCCATCACTCTTTCATCATAAATTAAATGTTCAATACGAATATTAGGCATAAATTAAAAGTTTTATACTAATATATTTTTGTTGTTTAGTCAACTGTGTGAACCTCACAAGTGATACCAAGAAGGCACCACTTATGAGGCAATTAAGCCAGGAGATAATGCGGTAGCGTGGCCAGTTCCTTTGCCACTTACCAAAGTTATGGAACATATACTTTCAAGAATGGTTAACCTTCAGTAGGCTATATGTACATGAAAAAAAAAAAACGCACAGGTGCGTGTGGATGCACACAATTATCTAAATCAACAGTAATTATTTGAAATTCTACTGCTAATTATGTATGTTTAGCCGTAAAGACTTCCAAAGGCAACAAAAATTGTAACTGTATTTTAGGATGAACCTGAGTGACACACGAACATTACATCTTTGTTTGTGTTTCACAGTAATTATGTTACGTGTGTCACGTGTTTTTCTTGTAGAATTTGTACATAAATCAAAATGTTGTCCATATAGGTTGATTGTTATGTGATTTGTGTGGCTTTTACATGTATGGAAAATTAAAAAATTAAATGATTTTGAAGAAATATAAACAAATGTCCATTTGAGCATGACACGAACTCTCAGCCTTTTTTTTTTTTTTGTAATAATTGTAATCAAGCACGAAATAATCATTGTATTACGGTTTCTATGCATTATAATTATTAACAAAGTCAGCACTTCATCATTAATTGAATTTAGCCTACAGAACTAATGATTTATTTGCCTTAAATGTGCATTCAAATATGTGATTTCTAATACATAATTTCGCGCTTTTAAACTACAGATTTCTTTTTGCTTTTTCTCTCACATACCTGTTGTTACACAATCAGTGTTGTAAGATTTAAAAAATTCGGATCATAACGAAACAAATGACGTATAACAAGCAGAGATTCGATAGTTGACGAAAATAGCCGAATATGACGTCAGAAGCCATAATCGAAAGCTACATAGTGCATAGCAATCAAGTCCATAGTAGTTAGTAAACGAAAATGCTTGCTTGATTGATGACTTTTACACGAAACAAACATGGATGCCACGTCAGAAATTGATGCACTTCTAAGTAAAATGTATCATAAAGGCTTCCCCACACGAATATTCGCACCGGTGGCGAATGTTTCGCTTCGCAGAGTTGCCACTGTCTCGGAGTACATGAGTGTGCCCACACCGACGCGAAAGGATCGCCGGACGTCTGCGAATTTGCAGCGTTGAAATTTAGATTCGCCGCCTGCGCGGTTTTTTTCGCTGCCGCTGAGAATTTTTTGATAGTCTTCTGTGAGAAATTGTAAGGAAACGTCCAGTTTTATACGATTTATTCTAGAGGATTACAAATAAGTAAGGAAAAAGGCAATATGAGATGTAATCCAATTGGAACTTAATGAAAGTGGTAAGTTATTCACATCTTTAACATATCTTAAGGGAAAAATTCTAGCCTACATACCGCCTGTTTATAAGGAATGATTTCACATTCGCATCTTTGTTGACTTTTATCAGTCCTTCAAAATATCATAGCATTGCTTAGTACAAAAATATATTTCTAGAAAACCTACCTATATGAACTTTGCGTCATTTAAAATCTTACTAAGGTTTAATAGTTCAAAGTTAATAATTTTCTTAGTTTAGGGAAGGTTTCATTCTTAAAAGCAAACACATAAGCCTATATTTAATAGAAATTTTTTGTCAAAACTAATCTCATTCATATTTTATTCCCATGAAATACTCTAGGAACTTTTGTATTAGCTAGTACAGAAGAGTTGTTTCAATAAACATAAATAGGCCTATTAATTGTTTTCATTAAACCTTACGGATTCGCGCTTATCTCCTAACATTAGTACTCGCGTTTGGTGTCACTACAGCTCAATCAATAATAATCAATGTTTTGGACTTAAGCTAATATTTTTATTTTATTATGCGAAATTTGTCTACATAATGTTAAAATAACAGACTTGCAATTAATTTTTAAATATTAAATACAATATTATAGATTGTTGTTTAGTCAATTTTCCGAAGAAAAGTCTGAACCTCACAAATGATACCAAGAAGGCACCACTTATGATGTGAATGTATTGATTTCACGTCACTAAAATGATTTATATCGTGTTAGGAGTTCGTTGAACGTACTCTCATCAATTCCTAGAAAATTGCAAAATGACCGAGAATCTTCCAATGTCATCTCTCTCAGTAGGAATAAAAAATATAGGTATTACTAATAAAGGATCTTTCATTTCATTTCACTATTTTCAATTACTTATATGTCCTGGGATGGTAATAAAATTCATGTTATGAGGGATTCTCTGAATATTCGTTTCATAGGTAATTTATCTTTTTAGATATATTTAACTTCTTGTTTCTGATGTACTTTTGAATTTTTCTACGTGAACTTCACTTTCTCACCCACACTTCTTTCTTTTTACTATGTGTTCTCTCCTCCAGAGCTTTAAGTTCTTTGACAACATTTGCAACCGCAAGCACATCTAAGGCTAAATACTAGGTATCATCGTTCGCCATTTTGATTCTTTTAATAATTTAATTAAATGTATTCTAATATTTCAGTTACATTTATTTTAATATTGTAACTAAATTAATTTGAATATTGTGATTACATTTATTTTTAAATGCATTATTTATATTTTAATTACATGTATTTTTAAATGCATTATTTATATTTTAATTACATTTATTTTAATATTTATTATTACCAGGGAAAGGATTTATATGTAAATACATATTTACTTATAAAGCTAATATAATTTATATTTTGCATTATCTTTATGTTTCACAATGTGTAGGGTTGAAAAATCCTACTTTTATTTTCCATATTTTTCCATATTTTAGAGTTTAGTACATATTTTCGTTAATTTCCATATATTTTCCATATTTCATATAAAACAGTCCATATTATATTAGGTTTAACAATAAAACAAAACAAAATTCCATTAACTTTTAAAAATACATTTCAACAATAGAGATTTAAACACATGTTCAGTAATCCCTTTAACATCAGAGTTATTTGAAAATTAGCAGTCCTATCAACAATGGGAAAGTAAGTTACAAAACTGTATTAATTTAATTTAAAATTTTTAACAGACTTCAGTTGTGCAGCTCAACAGTTAAATGCCAGTCAGAGTACACATAGGTTCAGTTTTGTAAATCATACTATAAAGACGGTAAATATGCCAAAAGTACGTCATTCAGTCAATTTAAAATCAAAACTAACAAGTTACATTTCAGAATTTAAAGAAGATGGTTTATCAACTGACAATAAAATATTATTTTGTAATTTGTGTCAGTGTGCAGTATCATCTACACAAAAGTTCCTGGTGCAACAACACATTACAACTAGTAAACATCAGGCCAACAAACAACTAAATTCCAAGCAGAGACAATTGTTTTTAACACAACCAACAACATCGAATGTAAGATCTGAGTTTAACATCGACCTGTGCCGTTCTCTCATCTCTGCTGATATTCCTCTCTACAAACTAAAGAATAAGGTCTTCAGGGAATTCCTTGAAAAATATACTCAACATACAATCCCGGATGAGTCAACACTTAGGAAGACGTATGCTCCATCCATCTACGATGAGACAATACAGAAGATAAGAGATGAAATTAAAGATAGTTCAATTTGGGTTTCCATTGATGAGACTCCCGACAAAGAAGGTAGACTTGTTGGTAATGTAGTTATCGGTTTGTTAAGTGAACAATATTCTGAACGAATTCTTTTACATTGTGATGTTCTAGAAAAGTGCAATAACAAAACTATAGTTAAACTGTTCAACGAAGCTATGGGTATCCTGTGGCCAAAGGGTATTATGTACGATAATGTGTTATTCTTTATTAGCGATGCTGCCCCTTATATGGTCAAAGCTGGACAAGCATTATCTGTTGTATATCCTAAATTGACTCATTTTACTTGTGTGGCGCATGCATTTCATCGTGTGGCAGAAGTGGTCAGAGACAATTTCCTAAAGTAGATTTGTTGATTTCATCAGTGAAAAAGTATTTCTCAAAGCTCCCAGTAGAGTTAACGTGTTGAAAGAAATGTACCCTGAAATTCCATTGCCACCAAAGCCAATTTTAACTAGATGGGGTACATGGCTAGAAGCAGTTGAATATTATGCCGAACATATAGACTCTATTAACAATGTTCTCCTTGCATTGGACTCTGAAGATGCAGTCTCAATTGATACTGCGAAAACAGTTACCTGTGACATAAGTGTGAAGAATGACTTAGCTCACATTCAGCATACATTTTCATGCATCATAAAAACGCTCAAAAGTCTCCAAAATAGGCACCTTTCACTATCTGAAAGTTTTGAAATTATAAATAGTACTGTGGAACAACTGAATCGTGGTAGAGGTAAAGTTGCAGATGCAGTAAGAGCTAAGGTGGACACTGTACTTTCAAAAACCCTGGATATGAAGAACTACAAAAGGTTGTTGCTGTGATGAGTGGTGAATCAACAGTGAAGATTAACTTGGACTTATCCCCAGCAGACATTGTGAAATTGAATTATGTACCAGTTACTTCTTGTGACGTCGAACGCTCTTTTAGTCAGTATAAATCTATCCTCAGAGACAATAGAAGAAGATTCACTTTTCAGCACTTGAAAGAAATGTTTGTAACCTATTGTTATGGTAACAGACAATAAAAATTGTGTTTTGTTGAAACTACATTGGAAGATAAGGTACGTCCATTATATTTTTGTTTAGTTTGATTAAAATGTACCAATATTTAACGTACATAGTCATTTTTTTATAATTTTAAGTCCATATTTAATTCCATATTTTGGTAAAAATCCATATTTAATTCCATATTTTGGTAAAAATAACTACATATATATTTACATATTTCATATATTTTTAGTCCATATAAATCCGTTCCCTGATTATTACATTTCAAAACACATACGAGTAATTAAAACAATTTAAGTGATGGAAGTATTTTGTAAGCGGATTTGAAATCAGAGCAAAGATTTCTGTATTAGCAGACAAGAGGGCGTCTTGAGTTCTTCCCCTAGTAAAAAATACTCTTTTCTTTAACTCGCCGTAACTTGAAAACCAGTAAAGATTTTGTATAGCGGCAACTTTTAAAAGTAATTTTCATTCTTTCTCAACATTTCATTCGCTTTGACCACCCATCTAACGTGAAAAGTAAAAAAGTTTACCGCTAACCACTTCTGAAGATCTAAATGTCTATTTTGAACAGATCACTTCCAAATTAGTATATTTTCCCCCCCCCCCCGCGTTAGAAAAAAATTTTTGATTTCAAAATTTGTTCCTTGCTTTCCTCAGACATTGACTTACCAATCATAAAAATAACAGTGCCATTGATTGACTATCATAGGAGCTACGACATGATATTCCTCTACATACGCTAAATTTGGTCTCCGTCAGCGCTGCGAATATTTCGCGTCGGTGTGGGGTAATATGCGAATTTCGTTGCCACTGTATACGCGAAATATTCGTCACCGCCACGGCTGCGAATATTTCGCATTGGTGTGGGGAGACCTTAACACGTTAATTTTCAACATTGACGCTGTTACTACCGATACCTAAACACTGCAATATTTCAGGTAATTATCTCTTTCACATAACTTGTAATGAAACTGCATTAGGATACTGCCTTCTTAATTCCTTGCTGCACCATAATATCATGTTTTTTTTTTTTTTTTGAAAAATAATCTATGAAGAAGGTCGTAATTCAAGAATACGTGTTCAAAGCTCCTATTGTGTAGTTCACTAGTGAGCTAGTTGCTAGTTACTAGTGCCTACCTGCCTGTCTATCTATTTATCTATCTATCTGCCTGCCCGCCCGCCCGCCGGCCTGCCTGCCTCTTTATCTGTCTGTCTATCTGTCTGTCCGTCCGTCCGTCCGTCTGTCTGTCTACGTACCTACTTACCTACCTATCTGAACAAAGAAGCCATAATACTGAATGGCGCCAAACTAAAGTTAAGTGCATAAGATGATCACAGAGGATAGATGATTCAGTAAGTGTCATGTGATCAAGCCTGTCCTAACTTGTGTATTATGATCATTGCACCAGTCACTCTGTTGACACATCAATAAAATTTCTGCCTTGAACATGCGTACTAGAGTCATTTCTCAATTTTGTTACATATAGGAAGTATGTTTGTATGAGACTGTGCGGAAATATCTTCAAATCCAGACTCAATCCAACGATAAGATAGGGACGAAGATCAGCTGTAAATTTAATGCCATGAAATGGGGACATTCGGATGCGTGTGAGTATTATTTCGGGACCCAGGATGCAATGGTCGGGATCGGGACTGTCCAGGGAAATACGGGACTGTTGACAAGTCTAATAATGAAACATGTTTCAACTGTTCTCTGCATTTCAGCATTGCTTGCAGTGAATAATTTGAGATTAATATTAATTTAATACAATATAAAATAAATTTATATAAAATTGGATTACGGTAAATCAACAAAGTTTCTCGCGTGCTAAGCAAAGGAAATAAGCAACGAGTTAAAAAGAAGATTAATGTCTCTTGTAACTCGTTTGGAAATAAGCTAAGCTGGATGGATTTGTTTTTGCCTCTAAGCTAAATATAAATAATAATAAATAGAAGAGTATCCAATGGGTATTTAGTTATTTAGTCTTTGCTGTATTGTATCAAAGTCTTCTTTCTTTTCTCACATCAAAGGATATGGTATCATTCACACATTTTTGCACATAACGAGCACACACAGTTGTGGCTGGGATCGTGGTATCGATTGTTGCTGCAGATCTTGTTGTGGAAGCCGTGTATCGCTAGTCTCGTCACTAGATGGCGGAGCTCGAAGTTTGGTCCCTTCCAGTCATCGTTGGTCACTGCATCTGTGGCAAAGAATTCTTCCCATATCTCCTCTTTTTCTTTCCAGCCTTCAGCTGGGCTGTCATTTTATCGCTAGTTGTAGCCTGATTTCCTCTAGTAGAAAGGTTTCCTTTGCCATGACGTATACTAATCTTGAGGCGGTGTATTTTGAGAGCCCAAGTACTCTTTTCACGTACCTCGCTTTGATGTTCTCTATGTCTACCCACTGCTTCTTTGTTAGGTATTCCGCTATCAGTTCTAGTCCCATGTTATTACGGGGAGTACTTTGGCCTTAAACAGTTTCATGGCCGTGTCGAGTGACATTAGGCGGATCTTTTTTATGTCGTGCATAGATCTTATTGCTGCTGCCGTTCTTTCTGCTATATGGGAGGTAAAGGTCTTCCCGGTGGTCTCAAGTGTAATTCCAAGGTATCAGAATGAGTCTGACAGTCGTAGCTTTTCCCCATTGAGTGTTATTATGTTGTCTTTTCCTATTCTTCCTCCTTTTCGAAAGATTACAAGTTCTGTTTTCTCCATGTTGATAGTGAATTCGTTGAGTTGGCCCCATATGTCAAGATTGTTTACTGCTATTTACAGCTGGGCTTTGTGATATGAGGCGAGTGCCATTTTGTCTGCGTAAATGTAGACATTTACATCTTTTGCTCTTTCTTGCACTGCCCTGACTATGTCGTAGGTTATTACATTGAATAGTTGTAGGCTTATGGGATCTCCTTGTAACACGCCTATTATCTGGTTTATCCATCTTGATTTGGAGAGTTTGTTGTCAACCTGCATCAGATTCTGTGCCATTATGTTAGGTATCAACAGTGGTGCCTATTAATTCTTCCAGTTTCCGTAATAGGATGCATCTATTCACTCGATCAAAGCCCTGGAGCAATCCACAAATACTACGTAGAGTTTGCCCTTCGGTTTCTCTATCTCCATATGGATATTCTGTATTAGGTTTTCCGCCGCTGTTAGGGTGGATTGGTTTTTTCTGAAACCACACTGTTCCTCTGGCAGTGAGGGGCCGATGACTTTCCCGATTCTCCGTATAATAGCCTTTGTTAGTATTTTGAAAATTGCTGACTAGTGCAATTCCCCTGTAGGCTTCTGGTGAGCTTGTGCTTCCTTTCCCTTTGTAGAGTAGCTTTAGGGTGGCCTTCTTCCAGCTTTCTGGTATATCCCTGTTCATCAGTTTGGTCCACGCTTCTCCTAAAGTTGGAAGTGACTGCTTCAAGTGTTCATAGAATAAGTCATCTGGTCCTGCGGCTTTTTTGTCTTTTGCTTGTTTGATGATCCCTTCTATCTGTGCAATTGTGAAAGGTGTGTCGGATTCCCATTCTCTTTCCTTCTTTGGTGCGGGTCTGGTTTCCTTGAGACACAATACTTTGATTATGTTTTCTTCCCATATTTCCATCGGTATATCTGCTGGAAGTCGTGGTTGTCTCGCCCGGGTTGCTTGAAAGGGGTGTTGTTCTGCTTCTTGGATTAGACGGATGTTCTCTCCCTCTTCATGTTCCGTTCTTCTTATAGTCAGGAGTGTCTTGTATTTCCTCCTTGCTGACCCGTAGCCTTCCAGATCCTGCCTTATCAGAGTATTTTTGGCTTTCTATAGGGCTCTAAGTGTGTGTTGCCTTTCCTGGTGACATTCTTTATCCAACCCAACGAGTTAGAAGTAGAATGTAGAGTGGTGATCGCGCCGCCATCTTTGAAACTTTTGAACCTCTGTCCGCCATGTTTTAACTAGTCAAGAAGTGGGCGTGTTTCCTATAGCATACCTAATACAGAAAGTGACTGTATAGAACATGTTGCAACTCACGAATCTTATTTTATATCGCATTAACCTATATATTCCATTTTACTAACACTTCTTTATTTTAACAGCTGTCAGAAAACCCATGCAGCAACGATTTATTCCATTCACCTTACGTTAACATCGAAGCTTAAAGATGTGGATACAAGTGGACGTGGTTCCTACAGGTCGAGGCTGAAAGAGAATGTTTAGAATATTGTATCTTGTTAATATTATTTTATATTGCAATAACTCACATATCCCATTTTTACCAGTGGGAAGGAAAAGCCACGCAATATTTTCTTCTGCACATCTCACATTGACATTGAAGTTTTAAGATGTGGAGCATGTACAGAAGTGGGCGTGGTTCCTATAGGATGAGACGGAGAGGATAGTCCAGGATAGTTGCAACTTATGAATCTTATTTTATATCGCAATAACTCGTATGTCTCATTTTAACTAACACTTTATTTTTAATAGTCGTCAGTAAACCCATGCAGAAACATTTTATTCCATACATCTTAGCTTAGCTAGATTAACATTAAAGCTTTTATATGTGGAACTAGAGTTACACATTTTTCAAAGATGAGGCCGAGGATTCGCCATGGATTGCCTGACATTTGCCATACGGTTAGGAAAACCTCCAAATAACCAGACCAGATAATCAGCAGGCACAGCTCCAGATCACCAGACAAGTGAGTCTGCCGACTGATTTTGTTGATGGCTCTACAAAAATATACAATACATAGCAAGCAGTTGAACTATACAAAAACATAGAATGTACAGCAAGCAGATTAATTCAGTTTGAAAGCATAAACAATTCAATCAGCTGAGCTATACAAAAATATAGAATACACAGCAAGCGTCGACCTGATTGGTGAGTTGGTATAGCGCTGGCCTTCTATGCCCAAGGTTGCGGGTTCGATCCGGGCCAGGTCGATGGCATTTAAGTGTGCTTAAATGCGACAGGCTCATGTCAGTAGATTTACTGGCATGTAAAAGAACTCGGGATAAAATTCCGGCACATCCGGCTGATCCAACCTTTTTTTGCTTTTCTCTCCCTCGGTTTGGGCAGTGCACTGGCTTTGATCACTCTTTCCATTTGTTCTGCTGCTACCGAAAGGCGGCCATCTTGTATGACTTGATGTATTTTTTAGTAGGTTATTTTACGACGCTTTATCAACATCTTTGGTTATTTAGCGTCTGAATGAGATGAAGGTGATAATGCCGGTGAAATGAGTCCGGGGTCCAGCACCAAAAGTTACCCAGCATTTGCTCATATTGGGTTGAGGGAAAACCCCGGAAAAAAACCTCAACCAGGTAACTTGCCCCGACCGGGAATCGAACCCGGGCCACCTGGTTTCGCGGCCAGACGCGCTGACCGTTACTCCACAGGTGTGGACAGGCTTGATGTATGTCTGGTAGTTTACCTGCCATCTCTTTTAATTTGTCCATATTCAGGAGTCTTCCAATTCTCTCTTTGGCTTTGCTTGTGTGATTCCGGGCGAGTATTTTCATCACTTTTAGTATGGGTATATGTTTTCGTATTAGTGTCGCAGCTGTGTTCCATAGCTATTTCTGCTGTACTTTTCCGAAACCTCTGATTACAGTGATGTCAATTGCACTCGTTCCATTATGACAAACGTATATTTTGATGTTCTTGTCGTTGATTAGCGTCAACCTCTCTTCAATGAGGAAGCTCAGCACTTGTTTTGTCTTGTTATCTGGGTGATCTGTTCTGCAGTTGAGGTCTCCTGCAAGCAGTATGCTGTCTTTGTTGTCCACTTTATTTAGGATGTGGGCGATGCTATCTATGATGTCCTGAGCACTGCATTCTGGGTTGTAATATGCACTGATGATTGTGCATGTTTTTTTTTTTACTACAATCAAATTGTCCTTTCGGGTTAGGACTTCAAAGGGTGCCAATTTTGTTCTCAGTAGGCATGTCACTCCTCCGATCCGTCTTCCGGTTATTTCTTTTTTTTTTTGCATATGCATGCATATTGTAAAAATCTGGTACTGTGAGGCCATTTTATTTTGTCAGGAAAGTTTCTGTCAGGGTGCAGACATCCATTTCCTCAAAGATGCTTTCTAGCATACTGTTGGTCGCTTTTTTCAGTCCTTCCACATTCCAGTTGAGCACTTTTACAGGCGTGGTTCTTATTCCAGTCTCATTCCCCCGTTATTTTGTCTTCAGGAGTGGCGAAATGGTCGTATCACGATTCCTTTGGGCCAGAACTCCGCTTGGTTTGCTTGCTATATGTATTCTGTGGGATTCCCATTTTGAAAACCTTATTACTTCCCAGTGTTTTCAGCTCTTCGCATGAGATTCTTCCAGATTCCTTTTTTGGCCAGGAAGTCCTTGACCTTTTCTCCGTGGTGTCTTGTGGCAATTTGGCCATGTATAGCCAGGCCCTTTTCTCTCCTGGTTGCAGTATTTGATCCTCGGAAGTATCGGTACCGATGATGACTGGTGTCCGCCTGGTATTTTGTCGTCTCCTGTATACTTGGACGTCGTCTTTGTCGGCATCTTCTCCTTCTTATTCGTCCCGCTCGTTCGATTCTCCTTACGCTTCTATGTTTCGTTGTCCATTCTCATTTCCCTTAATCTTCTCCCTGATTTGTCTGCATGGTATCTTTGCCCGTCTCTGAAACTTCTATTTCCAGAGTCTCCTTGTGCACAATTGGCTTTGTGGGTGCAGGGTTTTTCTTTCTTCCTTTGTTAGTTGTGGGTATTGGTTATATCGCTTCTTTAATGACTGATGGTCTGCCTTTCAGAACATTTGCGTAGTCCGATTCGGAGGTATGGGTATTTACTGGGATTGAGATCTTCTTGATTTCATCTGCTATTATGTGGCTTATTTCTCCTCTGAGGTTACCTATTTGGTTTGTAGTATCTGCTAATGCTCTTTTAACCCTCAAACGGAGTTGTGACTGTTTCATGACATAAGTGGATTTGTGGGGTCAGAAACGATACCACTACAAAAGGAGGTAAAATATTAATTTTGTTTACATTTTATAGGAATGTAATTATTATTAAGTTTGTTTACATAAATTAAGGACATATAACTAATATAAGTACATTATAATTATTAGTAATTTGTGCAAGACATTGAAAAAATAATAATGATGTAACTCCATTTTATCTTATTTTCTATATAACCATCACATTCAAATGTAGTAATCGCACTAAAAATGTCAGTCTGATTGCATACGTTGCTGTCAAACTGGATATCCTTTATTCTCCACACTCTCTACATGTAACTGATAGGCAAGCCTGGCAAACTGGACAGTCACAACTAACACAGTCCTGGTTTGTCTTCTCTTTTGCGCAGCGTTTTCTTTTCGATTTTCCGTGTGTTCCTTCCTTTTTTGGCAGAGGTTCCTTCAAAATCCTGGAAACAATCATTCTGAGTTCCTTTGGGAGTCGGTCGTTTACAAGCCGTTCATGTAGGTGTGGCTCTGTAAGTTATCTTCCTAGCGTTTTCAGGAATTCAAAGCGGGAAGTGGGTATATAGTCCTTGAATAATGTCTGTAATAAATAAGAATTGACACCAGTTATATTCAGAATTACATAGAAAATAGCCAGAGGCCATCTTCGGGTTCGTCTGCTGTTACTATAATATGTAATACACTTTTGGTCAAGGCTTTTTACCTTATTAGTAATTTGTGCAAGACATTGAAAAAATACTATTGTAGAGGGAAATAATTTCAGTCTTGCCTGTCTCAGGTTCTGTGTCTACCGAATGATGCATGCTAGAGAGCAAAATAACAATTTCCTTTTTTAGACACGTGAGAAATTAATGTACGGTCATTTTGGAAACCACATCATATTTAGTCGAGCCTACTTTACGTTTCCTGTCTGCCTGAAATTCTTGTGAAATGTCTTTGTTTTTCCGCATCGTCCCTGCATAGGTTAGTTTACGTTCTTTGAGTGTGGAAACTAACTCCATGGAAATGAATTGTCAGCTGTAATATTTCTGTTACTTCAGCAAATAGGCTTCAACAATCTCAGTACTGATTGTGTTGGTTTCTGGAGCGTTTTTCTTGTGCCGTCAGACCTATCCCATCACTTTCTTTTCCTGGATTTATAATGCATTCAAGAGATAATTAGTGTTAGCATCAGATAATATCATAATTTTCAGCCCATATTTCTCTAGCTTACTACCTATGCAAACCAAAAATTTCGTGTCTTTGTTCACGGCTCCTTTGATCGTATTGCAAGTTGTTCGTTCTCATGAATACTGTGTGTATATCGTTGCTTACGTGATTACACAAGCTGGCGCATTGCACGATCGAGAGTAGGTCTCTGTGAGTCATGACAATTTCTGCCGCTAGGTTCGCCTCTCTGCCCTATGAAATGGTGAATAGTACCATTACAAAGCATTGTGCATCGTGAAAATAGTTCGATTAATTGTGCATTACTCATTGAGTACGAATATTACAAATATGCCAAGCATATTACAGTGTTATTTGAAGTTTGTTCAGCTAAGTTATATTCGAAAATTGTCTGTGTTTTGCTATGTGAAGAACTCTGTACAAACAGGTCGTATATTTATAGGTTAAGGTAAATGTCAGTTCTCTCATATAACAAGCAATGCTATGTTAAAAGTGGCGAATTGCATTTTCCGACTCTCGAATGATGTGACCCGAAATGTAAAATAATTTCATGCATTGTTTCACTTACCAAGCATTACTGATATAGGCCTAATGAAAATGTGAACGACGTGATGTAAACATTGAAGATAATGTTGTTACTGTTTTCCCTTTCTCTTTTAGAAAATACCGACAAAAGTAATGAATTATTTTCATGCTGTACTTATTAGGTAATTAATGTGTATTTGTCTGTATTTTAGACCTGTGTATTGTTACGTAATTATCAGTGAATTAGGTAAGAGAACTTAACAAGGTTAGTATGAGATTAGGTAATGCACCTCAAACTGGTAACTAATGGCTGCTCGTAAGCAACGGTGTATATATCGGAGCTGGGAAGTGAGAGTGTAACTAATTTGGGATTCATTTTTATTGTAATTTGCTACTTTAAAGAGGTACCGGTAATTATGCAGCCGTGATTATTGCTAGATTTTGTCTTCGGTGTAATTATCATTCGATAGCCTTATTATGTGAGTCTTGTTTGTCATCCTACCACAGTCTAGTCGTATGTACAGGCACGAAGCCTGAGTTGTGAGGGTGCTAGGAACAATAGACTGTGCCGGTACTATTTTGCATTGTCTGTAATGAGGCGAAATTAGCGACCCTAGTGGTTAGCAACTATCTACGGATGCATATTAAGTACATATTGAGCTTCGTGACTGTATATACTAGACTTTGATCTTACTGTACAGATATTTCCACATCATAATTTTACGATTCATATTGCTTTGTATGGTTGATATATTATTTGTAGCACTTTTCATTGCCAATACTTGTGTTTTAATTCAAAATGACACCATAACCATTTCTTTAAGATATGTGGATACATTTCTGCAAGCTTATAAAGTTGTAAAGTCTTTTTGATACAAGGTGTAGTTCTGGTTTGGAAGTAATCACCATAATAGTCTTAAAATTAGCTTTAACAGTTGCTGTCGTGTTAAACATTGCTTGGGCTTATTAGTGGCCCATAGTGAAATCATTGTTGTAATATCATAGTTTAATTATTATCTCCTATTTCTATCCCTCGTAAGCAAGTCAGGGCATGCCAATATTGTGTTAGTTTCCGTAGATGTGTGTTAAAATGTTACTGTAATGCATGGACGAAAGAAAATATCAGTAGATTGTGTCTCGTTTCGATTAGTTCACCCTTTTTCTGCTCAGAGTTTACAATGTTGTGCATGTGTTTGTCGCTGTCGAAATAGCAATAGAGCTAGAAATAGAGAAAATTTGTAGCCAATTGTAGTTTTTGACGATTACAATTTCAATAGCTATATTAACAACATTAAATGTGAAGAACAGGAACGCCATTTCATAATTTCAATTAAGAAACACGCCAAACGAATTATCTTTGCACCAAAAAACGGATGCTCCCTGGACCAAATTATCGTATTTTGTAATTGTTTGAATGCAACAGAAGTCAGAAGTCTTGCTAAACATGTTATTGCTGAAGCACTACGAAATGCCACTGAACGAATATTTCACACTTTTATCACTGCCAATGTTGCGCTATAAGCCAATTTTCGGCAATCTAATGTAAAAGACTGCCTACAAATATTTGGAAAGTATCAGAGAAAATACACAAATTCAATCTTCTAACACGATTTTTTTGTTTTTAAATTAAGTAATTTGCTGGGAGACATCGTTAGATATAGGCCACTCTTACACTAAACCTGGAGTAATTTAAGCTTATTAATCAAATACTGTAATGTGATTCTACTTACTGTTTTTCTTATATGCTCACCTGTATGTAATTTCTATTTTATACATGTTTCATTGTTATTTTCCATCCGAAGATCATTAAGAATGCTGAATATTACTTAATATCTCCTATCTTTTTTCAAATAGTGTTTATATGCCATGTTAATTTTAATTTGTTTTCATAAGTTAACAATGATGCACATTGGGAGCATCATATAAGAAATTATTTTCCTACACAATCCACGCTATATTCACGTTGTTTTGAAATGATTAATCGAAGATGGTTTGCTTATTGTTTATTACACGCACATTTGTATGTAATTTCTATTCCATAATTTTTTTTTCTATCCCAAGATCATTAAGAATGGTGAATATTATTCATGCTTGTTTCCTGTATTTTTTTAAACAATGTTATGTGGCATGTTAGTTTTTATTTGTCGTTATTTACGTAAAAATGATGCGCCAAAAAAATAAAAAATAATAATTTCGTACTCACCCCAGATCCTATATACAGTATTCACATTTGTTTTTCAGTGATTTATTAAAGAATGTACCGGTATTTAAAAGACTAATAATTAAAAACATGTTACATAAATCATGCTTGTGCCAAAAGAGAACGCTCCCTGGACCAAATTGTCGTATTTTGCAGTGGTCGTCAGTACTCGCTGAAATGGATAATAATATAATATAATTATGTTGTACGTAGCATTTAGAAACATGTTACATAAATCATCCTCGTACCAAAAGAGAATGCTCCCTGGACCAAATTATCGTATTTTGCAGTGGTCGTCAGTACTCGCTGAAATGGGTAATAATATAATATAATTATGTTGTACGTAGCAAGCGGGGTATCGGGGCTGCAAGCCCCGATGATGATCCAACGTGTAGCACATGATGTAAAAAGCGGGGTATCGGGGCTGCAAGCCCCGATGATGATCCGATGTGTAGCACATGACGTAAAAAGCGGGGTATCGGGGCTGCAAGCCCCGATGATCCAACGTGCAGCACATGATGAAAAAAAGCAGGGTGTCAGGCACTGAAAAGTGCCTTTTGAAAAGCATGGTGATGCCCATTTGACAAACGCAGTGTACGTACTTGCTAACAATCCCTTTTTATTTGTCGTTATTTACGTAAAAATGATGCGCCAAAAAATAAAAATAATAATAATTTCATACTCACTCTACATCCTATATATTCACATTTGTTTTCCAGTGATTTATTAAAGAATGTACCGGTATTTAAAAGACTAATAATTTAGAAACACACTGCATAAATCATCCTTGTGCCAAAAGAGAATACTCCCTGGACCAAATTATATTAAAGAATGTACCGGTATTTAAAAGACTAATTTAGAAACATGTTACATAAATCATCCTTGTGCCAAAAGAGAATACTCCCTGGACCAAATTGTCGTATTTTGCAGTGGTCGTCAGTACTCGCTGAAATGGGTAATAATATAATATAAATATGTTGTACGTAGCAAGATCGATTATTCAATTGATAGGATATTTTATGAGGTTGTCAGGACTGAGATATCTATTGTCAATTCCTTTAATTTGTCAGAAGGCCTTGACTGACGGGTATATAAGGACCGGCGCTCTTAGGGGTGGAGGTCGGGGTTTGGCATGGCTCACAAGCAACAAGTTATACTAAATATGTTTAGGATTGGTGTAAAACTGGCCTATGTCTCACCCGAAATGGCGTGCCCGTATTTCACAATTACCTTAACAACAAACGGGTAATTTTCTGACATTGTTCTTTCAGTTGTAATGGATGCTATCAAGACGGAACCCGAGGCCGACCCTCTGGCAGTACAGCCATGTGATGACACTATTAAAGAAGAGGAAAATCCTTCACCAGATGTAAGACCATTTTTCTATCCCCTTGTCTATTGTCTCATTCCTATATTACAATTAATTTTTATTTATTTGGCTGCAGTGCGTTACAATTATCCTCCGATCATTTAGCTATAATTCATTTACAAACATACAATTTCATACATACATAGTCCACACCTGTGGAGTAACGGCTAGCGCGTCTTGCCGTGAAACCAGGTGGCTCGGGTTCGATTCCCGGTTGGGGCAAGTTACCTGGTTGAGGTTTTTTCCGGGGTTTTCCCTCAACCCAATATGAGCAAATGGAGGGTAACTTTCGGTGCTGGACCCCGGACACATTTCACCAGCATTATCACCTTCATCTCATTCAGACGCTAAATAACCTAGATGTTGATAAAACGTCGTAAAATAACCTACTAAAAAATTAAACATGACTAGGCCTAACTAAGGTTATGAAAACTTACTGAGACGTTTGTACCGTGCTGCCAAGATAAGCTCATCATCATCATCATTGGCATTATGGCCCTTATAGTTTAGCCTTAGCCTCCCTCAGAACATCCGACCAATCACTCCTGTCTAATGCTCGTGTTCTCCATCTTCTAATTGCAACTTTTGTTAGGTCAGCCTCCTGAATGTCATCCAGCCATCTCAATTTAGGTCGTCCGACTTTCCTTCTTCCTACTGGCAATGCATCTAGTAGAGCTTTGGGTGTGCGATTGTTCTCCATCCTGGCTACGTGTCCCAGCCACTCTAACCTTCTGAGTTTTATGTCAACAACAATGCTGATGCCAAGATAAGCTCACGGTGGCAAATTCGCGAACTTGTCATGAAATGCACTGCACCTTGATTAAATGTTGCGATGGTGTGTGACAGATTAGTCGTATTTCTCGCATTACAGTTGAACGCCTGTAGCATGTGTTGGGATTTTTTTCAGTCGAAATGTACTTTACAATTTACTTTTGGGGCAGTGTTAAGTGCCAAAATAAAATATCCAAATGGAATAAGAAAACATTACAATGACTCAACAGGAAACATTTCATGTTTTAACAGCGTAGGTTATATGAACTGGATCCCATTACAGATTTGGCTCTGTTTTATTCACGCTCATAAATGAAGTATTACCTTTCTCTGAGATATTCTGCCTTTAAAGTCTGTTATCCAATTTTCTTTCAATTATTTCCATAATTTTTGTCTGTGCTGCAAGTAGTATTGAAGCACTGGGATGCAGACCCAGAGTGCAACCTGTAACACTTGTGATCAGCTTCTGTCACATTGTAATATATTACTCAGTCAGAATGTCTCTGTGTTCTGCAGGAAGGGAATTTATCGGATCTTCACGTGACTAAGATAAAGGAGGAATACTTGGACGACAGCTACAATCAAACATCAGAGATAAAATCTGAAGAAATCATATTGCCCAATAATTTTCCCGAGGTGAAGTGTGAAGCCGAGGTGAGTGGAGCTTCATTGGGTGTGCTGGCTCTTCTTTCCAGTGTTTAATTTGTATTCTGTTGTTCACAGAAACCTTTCCAGTACAACTATTTTGACAGGGAATTTTGGCCAGCAGTGGGGCAGTTAAACTATCTGCATGTTTTTTTTTTGCTTATTTCTTTGTTGCAGAATAGTCTAAATTTAAGTGTAATATGGCAGTTTTGTGTATGTTTTGAAGAGAATACTTTCGATCATAATACAGTTACTTGTTACTTATGCGAGCTTACTACGAGGGGGATCCAGGAAATAACGACCGTTCGCGCATACCCGCCGCGCACCTGACTCCCCTTCCTTGTTTGAAGGTCAACTGGCTTCCTTAACATGTGTTCTCATAATGTTGTGAGTACTGGTTGCAACAAGTCGCCATTGTGCATTTTGTGTTACATGATTGATAATCCCGCCAACTGTGAGGTGAGGAGTGTGATTCGATTTTTGAATGCCCGACATTTGAAACCTGCAGAAATTTACCGGCAATTGAAAGAAGTGTATGGTGATACTG
Source organism: Periplaneta americana (assembly GCA_025594305.2). Lineage (NCBI taxonomy): Eukaryota > Metazoa > Arthropoda > Insecta > Blattodea > Blattidae > Periplaneta > Periplaneta americana. Next base: position 11,044,737 of record JAJSOF020000042.1, read on the forward strand.
TAATGAATGAAAGAAATGTGAGAAAATGGTGCGAAATGTTCAACAATGGGCAAACAAATGTCCACGATGAAACTCGACCCGGATGCCCATCACTCATCACAGAATACCTGAAGACTAAAGTAAACGACAGAATCTTGCAAGACAGGCGCACATCACTCGACGAATTGCATATTGCCTTTCCTGACATTTCTCGTTCTTTGCTTGGTGAAATTGTGTCGCAACATCTTGGCTACCACAAAATCTGTGTCCGCCCGCACACTGCTGCTTCAACTCGAGAATTGCTGGATCAATTCGGTTGGGAAATCTTTGATCATCCGCCCTATAGTCCAGACCTTGCTCCTAGCGATTTTCACCTTTTCACTAAGCTGAAAGACTTTCTGGATGGTAAGCGTTTTGGAAGTGATGAAGAGTTGAAGAAGACAGTGAACACCTGGCTTAATGAACTGGCGGCAGAGGAGTATAACACGGGAATTCTAAAGCTAGTGAACAGATACGACAAATGTTTAAATGTAGGTGGTGATTATGTAGAGAAGTAAAGGAAGCTTCAGTTATGTAACAGACTTTGTTTTTTCAAATAAATATTTTTTTCTTAATTATTACAACAAAACGGTCGTTATTTCCTGGATCCCCCTCGTATATAGAATGAGGCACCTAATACAGACAGAGGCAGTGAAAACTTACCACACTTTGCAGGGGACGTTTGGGAACAGATTGCCTGCAGTTCATTGCTCACATCACCATAAGCTGCAGCAAGACGGACGAGCATTGTTTCATTATTTATTTATTTTTGCTTTTATAGTAGTAGGTTATTTTACGACGCTGTATCAACATCTAGGTTATTTAGCGTCTGAATGAGATGGTGATAATGCCGGTGAAATGAGTCCGGGGTCCAGCACTGATAGTTACCCAGCATTTGCTCATATTGGGTTGAGGGGAAACCCAGATAAAAATTCAACCAGGTAAGTTTGATGTTTCATTATTAATCAATCTTCTTAATGTATCCAGCTGTTTGCTGACAACATAAAGTCCACTGTAGTCTATTCAGTTGTTGTTTTTCATGAGAAATAAGGGGTATTTCGATCGGTGTTCATTATAGATGCCTGTTACTAGTAGCCAGAAGTGGGGTGTAGTCAATATATACTGCAGGGCTGTGTCTTCTGCAACTGGTACTGATGATTTTAATTTACTTCTTTTGTGGTTTATGGATGGACAGTATAGAAGAATGTGTTCCAGATCTTCATCATAGCCCACATCTGTGGAGTAACGGCTAGCGCGTCTGGTCGCGAAACCAGGTGCCCCGGGTTCGATTCCCGGTCGGGGCACATTACCTGGTTGAGGTTTTTTCCAGGGTTTTCCCTCAACCCAATATGAGCAAATGCTGGGTAACTTTAGGTGCTGGACCCCGGACTCATTTCACTGGCATTATCACCTTGATCTCATTCAGACGCTAAATAACCTAAGATGTTGATAAAGCATCGTAAAATAACCTACTCTTCATCATGATTATTACACCACAGACAAGTAGAATTATCAGAAATGTGAAATCGGTGTAGGTACAATTGAGTGACAATGTGACCTATTCTGGCTCTTGTTAAAAATGTTTGCACATGTCTGGGCAAGTTTTTGTACATATCCAGGTCATTTGGTTTCTTTTGTACAGACTGTAAAATTTTTCGTTTGTCAGAAGAGAGCCAATTGTTGATCCATAGATTTGTAAAATGAGACTTTACTGAAGGAAAAACAGTAGATAGAGATATCACTTGAAGAGGTCTTGGTTGCAAATATGTTGTCTGTTTTGCAATATTATCGACTTTCTCGTTTCCAGGTATACCACAATGACTAGGTATCCATTGAAATGTTATTTCCTTTTGGAGTTCTTGTAGTTTACTTAATTGTTTCTGAATTGCAATAATTAAATATGGCCCCCTTGGAGTCGGTAAGTATGCAAATAGATTTTTCAGAAATTTGAGTAACACACTGAAGAGCAGCATCAATAGCTAGCAATTCAGTGTCAAGACTGGAGGAGGATGGACATGGTATGAAATAACTTTCTTGATATTTTGGAATATAATACCCTGCTCCTGATGTCCCATTATGTTGTTTCATTATGTTAGGCGTAAATTATTATTTAAGGATTACCTAACGAATGAATGAATGAATGAAGATTAATGTAGATCTTACCTTTTATGAAAGCAGCTGTTGAAAATGATATCCAGCATTCTCAGTACAAATGTTGAATCATGTTAAAAAATTCCGAAACACTCGTATCTCTGCCTCTGAAATTTTATATATCGTCTGATTTCACTCTCTAGGCTTCTAGATTGTACACGTTCTGTTTTAAAATTCTCCACCGAAAGAAATTTACGCTGGCAGCAGGATCCCCTTTGTTAACTGATGAACCACTGACACTCTGCAAGAATGAAAGTGACTGCCTCTGTGGTCTGTTGGTCAGCATGCTGGCTTACAGATCAGGAGGTCCCGGGTTCGGCTCTCGGTGAATTTTTCTTGAAGAAGAAGAGGAATTCCCTGGGTGTCTAGAGTCTGGAAATTTGTATGAATGTGAGTGTGCCGGGTTAATATTAATTAACCAATCATCACAAATATAAAAATACATCAGGTCTGTCGCTGGGCAGTAACCTGAACACACATTTCAGCGTCACGTTGTTGACAAGTAACTCCATCTGTTAGCACAACCATAAAGCATCTAATAAATGCTATAGAGTTACCAACAACGAAAAAAAAAAAAAATGAAAGTGTAGGATTTTGAGTAATGCGAGCTTTTCTCCTGTTAATACCGTCTTCTGTGGTTCTCTCTTTTTGTTTAAAACAGACCCTGTTTCTCGCCATTTTCTGAATAACTTGCGAACGGTACTGTCATACGATTTTTTCTTTAGGAGAAAAGTTTCAACTAGAAAGATTCGTTGTGCAATGCTATACATCACCAAACTGATAGCAAACACAAAATAATGTTTAATAAGAAGTGTAGTAATGCAACAGCACTCGGGAATTTTAGACCTACCGTAATGAAACTGAATGCCACGTATGCTGCTACAGTTACCGGTGAGTCTGTTCCTCTATGTCCCCTGGATAATGCGGTAAATTTAGGCTGCCTCTCTCCGTGTTACCATCTTGAATATTTTAGTAGGTTATTTTACGACGCTTTATCAACAGCTTTGGTTATTTAGCGTCTGAGTAATATGAATGTGATAATGCCGGTGAAATGAGTCCGGGGTCCAACACCGTAAGTTACCCAGCATTTGCTCATATTAGGTTGAGGGAAAACCCCGGAAAAAACCTCAACCAGGTAACTTGTCCCGACCGGGAATCGAACCCAGGCCACCTGGTTTCGCGGCTAGACGTGCTAACCGTTACTCCACAGGCGTGGACGCATCTTGAATATCGCTTAATGATTTTTATTATCTATTACACAAGGTTTGTGAGAATTATAGGAAGATGTGTTTTAATTACAATAGTTACTTACGATACAAGGGTTGAAAGTTGCATTTTATTTCGTGAGTAAAGGTGTTTGCCAAACGAGGCAGCACTTTTAGCAAGTGCCGTAACTGTCTTTAGATAGACGTTCGTCTGTCCTGGCAGGCTATAGAGGTAATTCCGTCCACTTCTCCAATGCTGTTTTCTTCCTCATTTTGTTATTTGATACATTGTCTTTTTGAAACTGGAGGTTGCTTAACTCAGTCGTGGGTCATTCGACTACAGATTGAGAAGTCCCTGGTTCAAACCTTGGTGTCCCCTAAATTTTTATAAATATATTTCATTATTAATTGTTTCATACAGTTAATCAGTAAAATATTTTTGTAATTTCTTTTAGTTGGTTATTTAAGGATGCTGTAACAACTACGAGGATATTTAGCGTCGATGAGATTGGTGCTAGCGAGATGATATTTGGCGAGATGACGCCGAGGATTGCCTATAGATTACCTGGCATTCATTTTACGGTTTGGGAAAACCTCGGAAAAAACCCGACCAGGTAATTAGCCCAAGCGGGGATCGAACCCGCGCCCGAGCGCAACTTCAGATTGGCAGGCAAACGCCTTAACCGACTGAGCCACGCTGGTGGCTATCAGTAAAATAGTTACCATTTATTAATAGTGGAAAAAAATTCGCTTTGGCGCCGAAAATCGAAACAAGGACTCCCAGCCCTACACACTGGGTGCTCTACCACTGAGCTACGCCGAGGTTCAATCTACGGGACTCGATAGAACTCTTCTTTTTTGTTCTTTTTTTTTCCTTCCATTTTTCTCCTACTCCATGTTCGACATATATTATATTGTAACTTTTATACAAAACAATAATGTAACTTTATTGTTTCAACAATAATCACTTTCTATAATTGAGTTTAAACACTCCCGTCAACAATGGGATTTCCACTCCACATAGTAACACAGTATTCGTTATTGCACTCCACAGACGACAATGACTATTTACTTGGATTATTGAGAACAACAATGTACTGCTAATCTTAACTAATGTTCAGAGAGCACTATTTACAACACAAAACTGTCAGTTCTCAGTTCACAGTTCGTTTGCCTTGGCTAGTTCTTCTAGCTCAGTCACTCAAGTTCACAGTATCTCGAACCCAAGACCTTCAGAGACAGTCCACTGAACTTCGAACTCAGGTCCCCCAACTGCGGTCCACTACACTCGAACTCGGGACTTCCGGCGACAGTCCAATGGCCAGGACGCTCACACAGCTGCGGTGGCTGGGAACCAACAGTGATGTGCTGTTAGACGAATAATCTATGTTATTTAATATTTGATCCTAAGAATTCTTTGCTGTGGTTGAGCCTCACTCACTCGTGTCTCCACATTCCGGCTTACTGCTGTACGTAGACTCCGGAAGTATGCGGAACCATCCCTGGCGCCTCCTTTAAACATAACATTACAGCATAGTACATAGCGGTATATGACATTTATTACAACGCTTATCTCAACCTACAAGAACGAAATCAGTCATGACGGGGAGCCTGTCATGGTCATAAAACTGTTACTAGCAGTTAAATATTATAAAAGGTTACGAATATTTCCAACTGTTTAACTTCACTGTTAATTTACGTCAATTGTTACCAAGTTCTTTTGGCATCATGTTTATGTAGTCCATATATGTCTCCTTAAAGAGAGATATTAATAGAAAATATATGCATATCATGTAAATAAAACCTCGTTTATGAGCCAGTTTGATATGTAACAGAACTTAAGAGTTAATTCTGTATTAGTTATAATATGTGTTTAAATGACTTCACCTCATTCTTCAAGTGAATATAGAAGACATAACTCATATTATGCAAAAATATTACAATCATACGGTATCACATTGTCACACGAGATATGATATCAAATATTTTTCTATTCTGAAATAGGGATAAATCAGCGACGGATTTTCAGGGGAGACAAGGCAGGTTGTGCCTCCCCTAATATTTTACCGGAATACAATATGACAGCATTAATTCCAGTTGAATTAAGATCACAGACAAGTTATAGCAAATGAAGGACAGTTTTCCTTCTATATCAATTTTAGTATTCAATACGCCTAAGATGTAAGCTACGTCCCTGAATACAATCAGGGGTTATGCCAAGTCGACCACTTCCAGTTGGTGATACCTGCTCGCTGTACTATAGATAGTACAAATAATTCGTACTGAAAAATAACAGGTAGCGCTGTAACCTGTATAGTCGACATCTAGCAGCCTGCAGTGTCCATGCGAGAGAGGGAGAGAGGAGACATCTACATCACTCTACTCCCCGGTAACCAGGAAAACAGCAGTTCAACCAATAAGATACCTGGTTAGCGGAGGGTTTAAACTTAACTATAACGTACGAGGGGAGCCGAATTAGGAGACGTCCTACTCACCACTGACAACTGTACTGCTCAACGAGGTAGAACAAAAATCTTCTTCTAGCTCGTAGGTACTGCTAGTCACAACTGCTTTCGCCTATGTCGGAAAGTTTTCCTTCTTTCTCCCTCTCTCTTTCTTTCTTCTTGGTTTTAGGAAATTGAGTCACATGTTGTTAGTTTTCTCTCCCTGCGTAAAAGTTTTCTTTGATGTGTAGATTTTTCTCTTGTTGATGAGTGTTTGTGTTATTTTTTTCTTTTGCGTTACGAGATATATTTATCTATACAGTAAACATATTGAAAGTTAGAAACAAATGCAGATTTGTCTCTAGCTTCTTCTAATAATAGTTGTTCAGTTTGTTGTGATCTAACTGATTGGTTTGCGAAGAAAGAAGATCGTCGAGGAATTTGCTGTACAAGTAGGCTATGTAATAGTAATGAGCAAGCCCCGGATTCCTAGCTTCGAACCTATGTCGTTGCTATCTCGTTACTCTAGAAATATTGCTTTTCTTATTCGTTTTATGTACCAATGAATAACATTCTTAAATTTAATATGACCCAAAAGGACCTAATTCGTAGGCTAGGACTTAAAATGGCCTAAAGCTACCTAATTCATATTGGGAGCATTACTTAAATGAGTTGTTTGTGAGTGTAATAATTTAATAAAGATATCGTATTGTGAACATAATAGACTATTAATATGTATTAATATTTGTAAATGGTTCATAAAACATTCCATTGTCACCACGTGAATTATCAGGTTACTTTTTAGATTTATAATATTAGGCCTATAATAACGGATATTTGAATGTAACTCAGAATATTGTAATATATTAACAGTATGTTGTTTATTTTTATTTTTTTCCTCCGTAAAATCCTATAAATTCCTAAATATAAATGTTAAAATGCTAAAACATACATTAGAAAAACTAATTTTATTTTGTTAAAACCTAAAAATTTGACGATTCATAATGACGTACATGACAGGCTCTATATTTTTAATACATAAAATGCAAACTCTCATCAGTCATGTTTTGCCCTCCTCAACTTTCAAACCCACTGTCCGCCACTGGGATAAATTGAGGTTAATTATATTCTATTGATATTTCACCAAGTTATGCGCAATAATATGAAATATTCTATTTAGAACTCTCTTAGCTTTGCTTCGAGGACATGGAATTCAATTATTAGTGTATTGAAAACCGAAGAAACCTTTGAAGTTAAAAGTCCCAGGGATGCCTTCTGTTACTCACTTTTTTGCTCGGACTCGGTATGATTTAAATGCAGGCCTAAGTCATGAAAAAAATATGCATTTTTCATGTTAACTTGCACCATCTCTGTATTCTGTTGTGTGTCTAATTTTAGGAAGAGTCGTGTGATTTGGACACTGTAAAGGACGAGTTGGATCTGGAAGTTGCAGCAGAAGAGAATGGGATTTTGCCTGATAGGTGAGTGTGGTGTATGATCTTCACATGGTCACTTTTTCATTGTTTCATTGAAATTGTCATATATGACGTTATTTTGCAATGTGTTGGACATGCAATGATTTGTCCTTATAATAAGAATGATCTCGGAAATCATGGAAGAAAGGAATTATGAAGGCAATAAGTGCCAGAAAGTTTATTTTATACTTTTTATAACATGAAGACAAAGGATAAGAGCAGTCTTCATGCCTATAAAACATCACATTTTGTATTTATGATTTATTCCTCCTATTTTTGTATATGAATATCTCTAGTCCAAACAGCCTCCAGCCCGAAAGAGGTAGTGGCAACCTTAGTTAGCAGAGAACCTTTGTAGTTGAAGTAGTGATATTAGGACTTCTTGTCACATACACTCTTGTTATATTTCTGTGAACCAGAATGAAATCTATATAGTTCAACATTCCGGTAAGTTTTAAATGCCGAATCTCGTAATAAAAAATTTAATATTAGAAACGATTCCTTTATCACTATAACGCAGCTATTTCGCTTATCATTTTGGAATACCTATTACATAAAATATCTTCGGTTTACAAGCAAAACACAATAAGTAAAAATATTATTTCTGAGAAAAAGGCATTTGAAAGTTGTGACAAACTTAATGCTCGCCATAATGTATGTGTATAAACTTAAAATTGGAAAATAAAATGTAGATAAAGAGAAACAACTTACTAAAAGTAGTCATATTTTGGGGGATTCAGTTTTGTCAGAACTTTCAAATGTCTTTTTCTCGGAAGTAATATTTTTTTTTTTTATTTTCTGTGTTTTGCTTGTAAACCGACGATATGCATATAATCGTAACAGTTTATAAAAGAAGTCAAATTACTCATCTTTTTGAATATCATATGTCATGTATTTATATTTTTCAGATTGTATTTTAAAGCTAAAAGTGAAATTTAATCTCGCAGTCAGTTTATTCATGACGTTAATTCATTACTTTATGCAAAAGATGTTTAACGAGTAGACTGTAATTAGCATCACAAATTACACAAAAAATTTTGGGATTCGTCAAAGTGAATAAAAGCTTCAAAGCGTCCATAACTTTCAGTGATCTAGGCCATTGGTTTTCCTGTGTCAGGGACCTAACAAGTCAAATCAACTCTTTCAGTAAGGCTGTAAGACTTTTATTAAAAATTGAAATTGTTCTTCCTAAATGTTTTGATTTTTATTCTTCATTTCTCCTACTTTTATTCAGGTTATTTGTCTGTATTAAAATGCATAAGAATCAATATTCAATGTTGAAAATATGTGCGTTTGGTATGTAAGGGTATTGCAATTTATGTAACTAGAATTTGGTACAAAATTGGAGGAAAATAAACAGGTTAAGGATATAGTTGAGGCATTAATTTACTTGCTCTTTAATTACCACTATTGAAAGTACTACTTCCTCCAACGCAAACTGTCTAATATGATTTCTTTTTGTCAATTAGGATCTGGTAAAATGAGTAGTAGTGTTAGCTTTAGCTGTAGCAGTAGCAGTAGCAGCAGTTATGGCACTACAGGTGGGTGAGGGATAGTGCCTTCCCATCCAAAAGTTCTTCTGCCCACCCGTAAAGAATACCTTTTAGTACATTCAAATTTAATCAGTTTTATACAAAATAGTAACCTTTTGTTTATTATTTTCCAGACCATGCATGCATTAGTGATTAAAAAATTGATGCTTGCGCTTTGCTTCTGCATACAGTGTCTAGATTTAATTTAATGTTCTGCCATCATCAGCGTTGCCAACCTGGAAACTACCTTTCCAGCTATGTTTGTAGTAAAATCCAACTACTGTGCTGTAAAACCATTTAATTATAAAATTGTATATTTGTCGTGACTGACTGATTTAGGCTATAAGTTATAACAGTAATATGGATGTAACATTTTTATTACCGATATTATTATTATTATTATTATTATTATTATTATTATTATTATTATTATTATTATTATTATTATTATTATTAGACTAAGTATATGATTATGTCTCGTGACCAGAATATTGTACAAAATGGAACTATAAAAATTGAGATTTATCCTTCGAAGAGGTGGAAAAATTCAAATATCTTGGAGCAACAGTAACAAATATAAATGACACTCGGGAGGAAATTAAACGCAGAATAAATATGGGAAATGCCTGTTATTCGGTTGAGAAGCTTTTGTCATCTAGTCTTCTGTCAAAAAGTCTGAAAGTTAGAATTTATAAAACAGTTATATTACCGGTTGTTCTGTATGGTTGTGAAACTTGGACTCTCACTTTGAGAGAGGAACAGAGATTAAGGGTGTTTGAGAATAAGGTTCTTAGGAAAATATTTGGGGCTAAGAGGGATGAAGTTACAGGAGAATGGAGAAAGTTACACAACGCAGATCTGCACGCATTGTATTCTTCACCTGACATAATTAGGAACATAAAATCCAGACGTTTGAGATGGGCAGGACATGTAGCACGTATGGGCGAATCCAGAAATGCATATAGTGTGTTAGTTGGGAGGCCGGAGGGAAAAAGACCTTTGGGGAGGCCGAGACGTAGATGGGAAGATAATATTAAAATTGATTTGAGGAGGTAGGATATGATGGTAGAGACTGGATTAATCTTGCTCAGGATAGGGACCAATGGCGGGCTCATGTGAGGGCGGCAATGAACCTACGGGTTGCTTAAAAGCCAGTAAGTAAGTATTATTATTATTATTATTATTATTATCATAATTATAATTGTTATTATTGCTGTTGTTGTTTGTTGCAAGCACTTTGTATTTCAAAGATCAATACAGCTGAGGAGAGAAGTAAAGAAATAATGCAAGTGAAGTTCCCTTTGGAAACGATTACCTGAATTTTCTAAAGTACATCACTTCCTTAATGTAAGCGGTAAAAATTCCGCAACGTGAAATTAACAAATACTGAAGTTTGAGTAACACCTTTAATACAATAAACCTACTACCACAGTAATCATAAAACCTTCAAAGTTAAAAAATAGCTGTAATAAGTTTTAATTAGACCATCTATGCTTATCTTATGTTACAATTGTGATTTTTAGTGTACCATCTTCAGATATGTATACATGATATTAATTAAGAACCAAGCCAATAGGCGCATGTATCGTGAGCTTAAATGATCTGTGTTTGTGTGCGTAATGTACCATGTCCATGTTGTGTTACAGTGATTACATATATAAATACCTTAAAACACTTATATGCTATTATATGGTAAAACAAACTATTAAAATTAAAATTAAAATTGTTTAAAATCAATATTTAAAAACACATTGGTCGTTGGTGTTACGTCATGATCTTGGTTACATGATATTGTTGATATGTGTTGTCATGATGATTTAATAGGGCAACAAGTTATTAAAATTTCACTATGTTTGTTTCACTATATTAGTTGCACTGTATGTTGAATATAGATTAAACCTTTGGAATTCTTATCTGATAGGTATTGTTGCTTAATGTTCTTTTTATGCACACGCTAATATTGAAGCACTTGTAATGATACGTTGCATGGAGTACACCAATGTTGAGAATTATGCACGTAAATTAACTCAATCGTCTTACGTATTTTAATTGCAATTTGTTTTGAGTTGGTTGTCACTCCCTGTGTTCCAGTCATGCCTTGCTTTCTGTAAACAATATAGATTAAGTTGTAAAATTTTTTGTTAATGTTACATGATGCACTGTAAATGATATATGATGAACTTACGTTCAAACTGCTGGACGTGGTGTATTCTCAGTGACAACTTGGCTTATACTGAGATACGGTTCACGCTCACATCGCTTTACCTAATGTACATCTCATGGGACCGGAAGTGGAGTGAGAGGTGGGGGGGACCTGTGTAGGGGCTGTTTGTATTTGTTTGGTATGGAAGCAGTTTAAATAAATTAAATAATGGGTTATTGGTGTTCACTATTTGTTCATTAAGGAGGGGTATCCAGAGTTGTAATCCTGGCGATATAAAATTGTTCTGCTGCATCGATTGAAGGACTATTTGTGATTTTTATTATTTTTAGTGTATCATTTATGTGGGATAATTCGTGGTTTTCTTCAATGAGGTGTTGGGCGAATTTTTATTTGTTTCTATTGTATATAAAGTCTGTAGTAGTTCACGGTATCTTATCCTAAAATTCCAGCGGGTTTGTCCTATATATGTTTTTGGGCAGTTTTTGCATCTTAGTTGGGAAATGCCACTATTTGAAAAAGGCTGATTATTATTAGTTGTGTTAGGAATTATTTTGTTCAGTTTATTATTGGTTCTTGGAGCGATATTAATGTTTTGTTTTTTGAAAAAATTACTTAGTTGGTTTGAGATCTTACCAAAATATGTCATGCTTTGCCATTGTTTTTTTTTTTTTCTGATTGGAGTGTGGTGTAATCTTTTTTGTGTAGTTTTGTTTTCCTTTTCTGGATCAATCTATTGATTAATTTTTTATCATATCCATTTTCAATTGCTAATTTTTGTATATAATTGAATTCTTTTTTGTAGTGATCTTTATTTAATGGCGTTGTGAGTAATCTGTCAATCAGAAATCGAAATTTACTAGTTTTGTGTGTGATGGGGTGGGTTGAGTTTTTATTGATTGAGTGTGTTGTTGCTGTTTGTTAAAAAATAGCTTCTTCCATCCAAGACTTAGAGGTGTTCATTGAATATCCCTTCGAAGGTTTCAGTTAGAAAGTTGAACCAAAATTTTTGGTTGAAGAAAAAAATATACAGAAATGGTTTTCGCATTCTTCCCCCTTTTTATGACTTTATTCACAGCTTTCCAGCCGACAGAAATGAAGCAAAACCTGCTTTTTACCTTCAAAACCTTAAAAAAATAATGACAGTTCTTGCAAAATATAACGAGACTTTGTCATCTTGACCAGACTGTCCTTTCAAGGTTCAGTTTAAAAAGTTTAGGCTCTACTCATTTCATGACTTTATTCAGAATATATCCAAGAAATTGATAAAATAACTTCCTTCTCACTTTAATGGCAATGCTTTAGCCTACATCATATTTCAGACAAACATCCAAAACTGAAGAATATTTTGTTATGGTCAAGTGGTCGCGTCTCGAAACCTCTCACCATAACGTGTAGCTTTAAATTCAGTCGCTGCGGTGTGTTTTGAAGTCACTTCATGCACAGTGACTTTGCTACGATTGGCTACCAAAGAACTCGCGCGATGATTCGGATTTATCGAGTATGAAAATGCGTCGATTCATATCAGTAGGAGAAGTATGGCGCGAAAGTGGCATAGTTTGAAAATAATGCTGAGGAGTGATTGTTTTACAGTACGTTAGTAGCTAGTTCGTTTCAATCAAAGTCCTGATTGTTGCTCGCGATATGTTTAAAAATTTGTAGTTTGAGTTGTGATTACGTTTCATAATACATGACAGCAGTTTTCTCATATTATCCGTGATTTATTAAAATAGTGATGGGACGATAAACAGTAAAGTGCTCTATAATATACATATTCTAGTAAGTATTGTAATAAGTGGAGTTTTGGGTTTTAGCTTTCGTAGCAGGCCCTAGTAAACAGTCTATCAGCGATTTCTTTTGTATCACCTCTAGCAAAAAAAAAAAAAAAAAAAAAAAATGTGTAGGGATGTTGAAAATGAAACTGACTGCAGTGATTCAAAACTTAATCACAAATCAATCTTTCAGGAAGAGGGTGGGACTGCTGTGTAAGAAACATATGATAAAGCTAATACAGTCGTAAGTGAAAGTGCTAGTTCAGTTGTAGAAAATATTTCTATTCAGTCCATGACAACTGTTCATAAAACTGTATCCTAGAACTCGTTATGGCAAAGATTTCAGAAGTGTTCATGTGGATGGCATAAATCACTTCCTTGATTGGAGTACAGTAATGAGTGTTCGTACCGAGGTAAGCAACTTATTAATTGTTTAATGCTGACATAAAATTAATACATAAGTAATTTTTACAATAATGTTATCAAAGGAAGGTGGATGGCAAGGGCTCCCCACTAAAGACACTATGGGATAGCGAGGGAGAGGGGAGATTGGTAGGGGTAGTGACATTCTTCGACAATGACTGTGAGTATATATGGAAGGCACACCAAAATCTTAAACTAACCTAATCTAATCTGTGACTGATTCGACCTCACGAAAACTCGACTTTTCTCTGCGATCAGTAAGGAAACGCGCAAATGACACATGGAATAGTGGATTCCAAACTGGCGGAAGTCCAAGTGACATGTTATGACAAAAATGACGAAAACTGATAAAATAAATTTGACACCCTTAGATACGTTCGAAAAAACATATCCAGACACGAAGTCAAGACTTTAGAGAGCCTGTTATATAAACTTACACAGTTATATATTGGCTTGGAAAGGATAAATTGAAACGTGAATAAAGCAAGTTAAGATCTTAAAGAAAGGCCTTAGTACAGTTTGGAATCCACCCATAGGCAGAGAGAGAGAACAGTTTCCTTGGGGGGCAGAGCAAAATCATAGAATTCCCATATAACGGGGTTATGGCGGAGATAATTTACCTCCTCCCCCCCATTATAGCTTGACATGGTACAGTACAGTATATTGGAATATGATCATTTAATAAAGGTATTTTCGGGGGGCATATTTCTTAGTGTTACAGCCATATCTGTGATGTTTCGGACCGAATTGTATAGGGCGTGAACTGTAGATATACTACAAATTATAATAGGACATAATTTAAAGCAATCCCTCTCTTTTTCTCTCTGGTACAGAAACGCATATACATCAATACAACTACGTAACTGTGCTAACTCAATTTTTTTTTTTTCTAATAAGCTTTCCTGAAGATATCATATGAAATGTAAATTCTAATTATTCTATTTAATCGCGTCTTTAAGTTCATACATTATACCGGAATCACTTTTCTTTTTTCTGCATTGTTGTGCAGTATGTTATTCATATTTCTCCAAGTGACGGCCTGAACACCTGCAGACTTTTAACACGAGTACAGGATGTTACAAAAGAAACACTACAGTGCTTCCATTCCTCACACGATGTATAGAAATCTTGTACAGTCAAAAATTTAAAATAAATATTATAGTCCAGACACGTGATCTGAGAACATTAATTCTTGAATTTAAACACAGAAACTGAATCATAAACAAAAGGAAAAAAGATCTTCTGAATTGAATATTTTTAACGTTAATAAAAAAAGAGTTCAGATAAGTTTGTGGGGGCAGTACCCCTCTTAACTCCGCCTATGAATCCACCTCTTCATATATGTCCTGTGTCCACACCTGTGGAGTAACGGTCAGCGCGTCTGGCCGCGAAACCAGGTGGCCCAGGTTCAAATCCCGGTCGGGGCATATTACCTGGTTGAGGTTTTTTCCGGGGTTTTCCCTCAACCCAATACGAGCAAATGCTGGGTAACTTTCGGTGCTGGACCCCAGACTCATTTCACCAGCATTATCACCTTCATATCATTCAGATGCTAAATAACCTAGATGTTGATACAGCGTCGTAAAAAAATGAAAATATGTCTTGCCCCTCTCTTCAATTTTTCACTTGGACGGGATGATCCCACTGGCCACCACTTCCACGATAAATTTCCACCCTTATTTCGAAGCGAAATTAGTGTCGGCACTCAATTTTTCTTCTGTTTACGGTACATATGATTGGACTAAAAGCCAAGTACGTAAATACATTTGTACCTTAACGTGGTAACGCAATTGTAAAGAAACATTAATACATTTGAAGCGTACACTGGAAAAAGTATGAATGTTACAGTGCTCTTAAGAGTGATGTCAATATCTAATTCAATTGATTACTACATACTTCAGTGTTGTTAATATCACATTTCGTAAACACGAGAATTATCGCCATGGACAGTCATTCTTTTGTTAATTTGTAATAGAGACAGCAATATTTTGCAGTACTGTAATATACTAAACTAGATCTTTATTGAACCTTAACAGCAATCCGACATTCATCCATAAGTGCATCCTTAAACGAGAATAGTTGCCTCATTACAACATTAACACATGTCAAAATAATTTTTACACAGCTGATGTGTGTCCCCATCTCTGCTCCCCAGATAAAAAATCCTGGCGCCATTTATGTGTAGCAGTAATAGTAGTAGCTGAAGCAACAGTAGCACAATGTAGAAATATAATAGATTGAGTCACAAATAAATAGGGTTAATTTTCACAGAAATTCCTTTTGCGATCGTTTTCTATTTTTGGCATGGGAAATGAAATAAACAGAAAATTGAAGCTATTCTTTAGTGAAGTACCTAAGCAATTTTTTGTTACCAATTCGAACCAAAAAGTGCTGATTTGGCTTCATTCAATATTATTATGAATGCAATATAGATTGTTCAAGGGACTGGGAAGATTCACAACTCCAAATGGAGTTAGGTATAGACCCTGCAAACTGTTATAATTGTGGATGTGAAAAATGAAGTCGATGCCGTGACAGATATAGAAACATTACAGTAGATCGTAGTCCCTATAAAACGATATAAGTGATGATTTTTATAAGAAGTCCTGGAAATTAGAAATAATATGTAAAATGAAACATGTAGTGAAAACCAAGTTCTAACGTGACAGCATAGGAGCAATTGACAATTGGTTTAAACCTGAATAAGCCCAAATGTTTTATAAGCGAAACAATGTTTTCATTATTATTATTATTAATTACATTCTGAAAATGTTACAGAACTTACAAATCTTTGGTCAATTTTGACTATATCAGTTTGAACCTCTCACTCAATAACTACCACAGACATTGCTAGAGCAGTGACAACAAAACATTTTGTAAAGTTAAAACGAAATCCTGTTCCTGAGCTCAACTTCCTCTAAGCATTCGAAATAATTCTCTGCATCTGATTGCTAAGTACTATATCATTTAATCGTTGTGTTACCATGTTTTCTTATAACTTACTGCTACAAAGGAGGTAATACAATTATCCCCATCAAAATCGTATCCTGTTACCAATCTTTGTTAAGCATTTGGAATATTTAACAAATTATGCATTATTGACTATGGACCTACATAAAATGTAAAAATGTAAAATAGCTTCCTTGCTTATTTACAAATGATTTTTAGACAACTTGTAGGTCGTTGCCGTCCTCACATAAGCCCGCCCTCCATCCCTATCCTTAGGAAGATTAATCCAATCCCTAGCAACACATCCAACTTCAAATCCATTTTGATATTATCCTTCCGTCTACGTCTCGGTCTCCCCAAACGTCTTTTTCCCTCGGGGGCCAGTTTCATAATCCTTACAAATTACAAATTAACAATTTACAAATAAGTAAAAGATTACAAATGCTTGTAAATTGTGTTTTACAATGCTATTTTATTAGTTTGTAAAGTCTGACGAACTTTACAAAATCAGCTAAAGAAATTTACAAATACGCATTATTGGTTACACACGATCGCCAACGACAGTTTACAAAAATAGCTAAGGAGCAGAGCTAAAGTCGCTGTATTTTTACTACTATCGATACATATGTTTATATTTTGTACAACTAAAATAGATTATTCTAGTATTGTTAAAAAAATTAAAAGTATTTAGAATTTTATATATTGGCGACAATGGAGTTTCATGTTTTTGTGATTGGTCGAGAATACCAATACGTCTATTACTTAAATAACCAAAGTTAGCACAAAATTCAGTCAAATAAGTAAATAACAGATTTGGTCCACGTAAAAATATGCAATTGATAAAATAATTACGATATCTAACCACAAAATCAGGTTAATTTTTTGTGTTGATCCATCAGCAGCATAAAAATTCTGTGCTATAGTAAATAACATTTTGGTGATCAAAAACCTGCCCCGAATTTAACTCTTTTTAACAACATAAACTACCCTGTGGGCACTTTTGCACACTGATATCTTAGAAATTCCGTGCTTATCTGCTAACCCACGGAACTGACAGCTAGTATGCATCCAATGCAAAACAATACAATTCTCGCTTTGAGGTTAGGGGCTAGGGCATCACTTTTCTCTTTTGGATGTTGGATATGATGTCCCATATCTTGTAGGAGAGATTCCAGCGAAACGGGACTCGAAATGACTTCAGAATACTGCGTAAGTAATGTCGCTATTGCATTATTGAATTATTTATTTTTGGTGCAGGGAACTTCTTTATTAAGTGCGAGTATTTATTACATACAGTCTTCGTATATAAACATTTACGCGGTATTCTGAAGTATAGCGCGGAACTCATTCGAAACCTTTCATTAAATTTATACAATGATACGAACGTGATATTAATATTTCTTGCCCGGAGAATTTTACAAATGTCTTCGTTTGATTAGGCCTAAATTCAATATCTTCGTCTGAGTCATTAGAACTCCTTAATAACATCAAAACTGCTTTAGTTTAATTCTTAATATTATCCAGTTACTCAAAAATTAATTTAATAAGTATTTCTTTATTGTATTTATTAATAATTTGTTGCAATATCAAACTTTACACATCTCGGAGGTATTGTAGAAAATGTGCTGATTTTATAAGTAAAATTTACACGTTTGTAAAATTACTCTTCATTGTGAAACAGAATACTTGTAAAGTGAGGAAAATTTAATTTGTAAAGATTTGATTTCCTTTGTGAAGTTCAACATTACAAACAAAGATTGTGAAACGGAAGTTTACAATTTACAAGCAAAGTTTACAGTTTACAAAGATTGTAAACATTGTGAAACAGGCTAACACTCTGTATGAATTTCTGGATTCACCTATACGTGCTACATGCCCTGCCCATCTCAAACATCTGGAGTCTCTCCTTTCTGCTGGTTCTCTGTATATCCAGTCACTCAGTATTTATAGGATCTCAGTGAAGCGTGGTGTAACCGACATGGTATGCAGTGCATGCAGGTCACTGATGTTGATTACTGTAACATTAATTATGTCCTAGATAATACAGATAACAAATATATTACAAATTGCAATTTCTTTCCACATTGCATCTCCAAATATATTATTATCTGATGATAGAATGTTGATATCCCTGTATTCATGTACATGCATTTATATTTTGATCTCACGACAATGACAGTAACTGGTTTAGAATGACACATTTTCATTACAGCGTTGCCGATAATGTTGAGAAGACCGAGTCATCAGGATGCGACGGGATTCCTCGTGACGAACACAAGTTGACACAGAATGGCAGTTACATACTTGTTGGTGACATAGGTCATGATTCTGTCAAGTGTAATATATGCAACAAGGTTTTTGTAACGCCGCAGTCTCTAAAAGGTCATGTCCGAATTCATACTTTCAAAAAGTCATTGAAATGCGATGTCTGTGGAAAAGGTTTCTCGGTATTGGCACAACTCTCAAAACATTCCCGCATACACACAGGAGAGGGGCCATACAAATGCAATGTTTGTGGGATCTGTTTCACACAATCGGGAAACTTAAAACAAAATACATGCTCAAACACAGGCAAAAGGCCATTCAAATGTGAAGTCAGTGGAATGTGTTTCACGCAATCTGGAAACTTAAAACAACATGCACGCTCACATACAGGCGAAAGGCCATTCAAATGCGATGTCTGTGGAACGTGTTTCACGCAATGGGGAAACTTAAAACAACATACACCCTCACACACAGGTGAAAGGCCACTCAAATGCGATGTCTGTGGAAGCAGTTTCACGCAATCGGGAACTTAAAAAAACACGCATTCTTACATACAGGAGGAGAGAATTTAAATGCGATGTATGCGGAAAGACTTTTTCTGAAGCGTCTGGTCTCACGAGACATACACGCGTACACACAGGCGAGAGACCATTTAAATGTGATGTATGTGGTAAGTGTTTTTCAGTACCTGGACATCTGAGACGCCATGAAATCCTTCATATTGGCGAAAGACCTTTCAAATGCGATATCTGTGGAAAATATTTCCCCCTTAAGGATCGACTAAGAGAGCATATACGCCTACACACAGGGGCGAGATAAGTTATATGAATTGTTTAAGACTTAAGACTTTACCGGCGGTGGATATGGAATAATATATAATAATATAAATAAATGTGCATTGAGTTATGTGCCATTTACAAGTTCACTGATGGAGCATTTTCTCGCTGGACATCTCGTGATATGATATCTGTCACACAGTTGAGCACACAGTTTACACACACATGTAAAGGTTATATTATTAATTTATAAAAGTAGATATTTGTTGCACCTTGTGTATCAGGGTTTATTAAATTGTATTATAAATTTTTTGTTTCCCTTGGGTCATGAAAACTTGTTGTCACACACATTTTGAAATGGAAACCATGCACAGCTAGTCCTGTTACTGTCTTTTCTGAAAGTTTGTCTCAGTCCACTCACGTCGCGTCATTGCCTCAGTAGTGTAAAACTCCTCCCGTATTTCATCCTTCCTCCGTGACTCTTCTAGCAGCTTCTTGTAGCACTCAGTAGATGGCAGCTGCAGGTTGATAATCAGATCCTCCACTAGATATGTCTCTCGGGCTAGTATGTACAGCTGTCAAAAGAAAAAGTGGCCGGTCTCCTGAAACAAAGTTCCCTTCGGGTATCTTCGCTACAATTCAGAGACAGGCGATGTTACATGTTGTTGGACCACGGTGCCTGATATCTCCAGTTATAATTGAAGTATTCTGTGTGTTATTCGATAGCGTAATGGTAGCGTTCCGGCCTCTTATTCGTGAGGTCCTGGGTTCGACTACAACCTCGTGCTTTTTATGTTCTTTTTTGTTCTGTTTTTGAGAGAGGCAAACTATACATAATGGCTCCTTTCTCTTTTACGATTATTTTAGTAATTAACATCAGGTTCATTAATATATTATGCCATGACTTTATCCTTATGATATTGTGGCTGCAAATGGAAAGGAAAAAGATTTTATTCTCAATAAAAATATATTTCGTGGCATAAACAAAACAAATTTACTGGCGTCAGGCTTAAAACATTCAAACAATTAAGCGTTCAAAAAACAAAACAAAAACCCACAATTCAATATTTAGTCTATCTTCCTCTTATCTCGATCATCTTGCAGTCGAGTGGGCATGGAATCGACTAGCCTTTGCAAATAGCGACTGTTCTTAGACACGATATTCCAGGCATTCTGAACATACATACATAAGTGTTCTGCTCATGCAAACCCAGCAATCTCCAATCTTTCCTATTTTCTGCCTTCCTCAGTCCCCGCATATGATCCACATATCCTAATGTCGTCAATTATTCTTTTCAACCAGAGACCCAACCAATTCCTTTTTTCTCTTTCTAATCAGTTTCAGCATCATTCTTTCTTCACTCACTTTTTCAAACACAATTTTATTTCTTATTCTGTCTGTCCACTTCACACGCACCGTTCTTCTCCACATCCACATTTCAAATGCTTCAATTCGTTTCTCTTCATTTCGTCGTAATGTCCATGTTCCTTCCCCATACAATGCCACACTCCACACAAAGCACTTCAATAGTCTCTTCCTTAGTTATTTTTCCCGAGGTCCGCAGAAGATCCTTATTCTATTAAAAGCTTCCTTTGTTCATGTTTTCAGTTTTTCTTGGGAAGGATAGGCCTAAATGCGGTAACATCCCGTTGCTTTCCGCAGACCACTATCTCTTTCGCATGTTATTAGATTCCAGGGGGCCCAAGCGTGGAGATGAGAGTGGATTTGACTAATTGGGCCCTCCGGACTTCACCGAAAGTCACGGTAAGGGTTAAATATTAGTTCTATCAGGATGTTTGACCCAATCAGAGACCGGGAAATCCCAATTAGCCTTTGCCCCCCGCAACCTGAACTAGCTTCTACGAATCATCAGAAAATCTTAGAGTGTGATTGGGCCAATTTTTCCGAAAATGTTTCCACACTTTTGCCCTCGTAGCTCAGCGGATGAACGTCGGAATTTAGATGTCAACGTCTCAGGTTCAATTCCTCGTTACTCCTTTTCATTTTATTGTGGTTCAAGATAGTATAATGTAATAATACAAAAAGAAAAACTAATACCAGTATTATGCAACTGGATTTTTCCAAACCTAATATTAAATTCATCTTATTTATATCGCTAAAGAACGATTACAATATAAATAACTAGAATATTATTTATACAGTATCACTAAAGAACGATAACAGAATATAAATGGTAAATATCGGTTTATTTAATTAATATAAGATATTATATGATACGTATTTAATTATCTAAATAAAATAACCTATTTTACAAAGAAAATAGTTATTTGTGTTATAATAATTACTTACATAAAATACATATTATTTATATTGCGAAAGAACAATAACAATATAAATAACTTGAATATTATTTTATAATGCTAATGAAGGAAAACAGAATATAAATGGAAATTGAATATTATTTATATCGCTAAAGAACGATAACAGAATATAAAAAACGTGAATATTATTCATATCGGAATTTCGCAGAGTTATTACAGATATATTTAAGAAATTGTAGAAGAATAGTAATTAGTAACAGTGTCCTATTTATTCTACTTGGAGCCAAATTTGTAACTTTTAAAAGTGTGGTTAGTATGTTGAAGTGTATGTGTTGTAACGGATGCTTGATTTGTTATGTATGTGAGTCAGTTATGGGATGCTTGATGTCGTCGCAATGTCGTAATTATAGTTTGATTGTGTTTGTGTGACTATTGTGTATTAATTTATGATGTATGGTACAGAAACCTGCATATTTGTGTTATAGAAGTGTTACGTATGTGTGTTGTTAATGTTTTTGTATGGTTCAAATTAATACCTGATATTTGTTTTGCAATCGCAATGCCTAATTTACGGATTGTTTATGTTTTGTTTACATCGCGTAAGCTAATTTAATTTTCTTTTCCATTTCTCTTTATACTTATCTTTTTTGTGTATAAAACTATAGCCCTAACATACATATGTAAAATATGGCTAACCCCCATTGGAGATACAATAATAATAATAATAATAATAATAATAATTATTATTATTATTATTCATATCGTTATAAAACGATAACAGAATAAAAATGATAATTTGAATATCATTTACATTGCTAAAGAACGATTAAAAAAAAATGAAAACTTGAAGAAAGCCCGAACCCACAACCTTTGAATCATTGAACAAGCACTCTACCGCTGGTCTACGATGCGCAGATATGGAACACTTTCATAGTTCCGGAACTGCTTGTACAAATACATGCATCGTGTAACATTGCCGCGACCCGAAATGGACTTTGAAAATATTCACTGTTCACAAGTGCGGCCCTTTTTTTTTTTTTTTTTTTTTGACAACTGTACGTCAATCTCGATGGTGCAAATTTTGAAATCTCCATTATCCCCTTCAGGAACCTGGCCTTGAGACCCTCCATTGCCCTCATTCGGCTTAACGTTCGATGATCCCATATAAGCTCTAGCCCATACGTGAGTGTTGGACATACTTTCACTTCGAAAAGCCTCTTAGCTGTATTTAGCGACAACAGAGTTGGAGATGTAATGTCATAGATTGCACGAACTGCCGCTATTAATCTGTCCTTAAGATGTATTGAGAACGATTTCACCATCGTCTGCATTGTCACCCCCAGGTATTTGCGATGACTTCTAATGTTGAGAATTTTCCCATTGCATATCACTTTATCTCTTTCGGAGACTTTCGCACCTCTTCTGAACACAAGTTCTGTCTTATCCTCGTTGATTTTGACTTCATTTTCTATTGCCCACTGTGATAGGTTGTCGATTGCTTTTTGCAGGTCGTCTATACTTTCTGACCCCAGAGCCATATCATCTGCATAAATATATATTCGTGTTTGTGTGTTCTGCTTTATCTTCAGTCCTACATCGTGTGTCAATATGTTGAACAGGAGGGGGCTGAGGAGATCTCCTTGGAGTACACCATTCTTTTGTTCGATCCAATTTGTCTTCCCCATGCTATCGTCTACTTGTACATAGTTCTCTGCCAATATGTTGGACACGAGCCTTGTCATCCAGTTCATCCCCACTAGCGATTCGAGTTTTCGGAGCACAGTTTGGCGGTTTATCATGTCAAATCCTTTGGAATAGTCCACAAACACAATATATAGTTTGCTACCCTTTGCACCCTCTAGCACCTGCTGAATGTCCGCAATGAGATTTCCTGCTGCTGTTATCGTAGATCTCTTTAGCCTAAATCCGAATTGCTCCTCAGGTAAATATGGTTATGTGGTTTCACTTAATCGCATCGTTAGTGTTCTTGTTAATAACTTGAGTCCTACCGTTTCCAACACTATACCTCTGTAAGCATTGAGATCACTTGTGTTTCCTTTTCCTTTGTATAAAAGTTTTATGGTGGACTTCCTCCATTCTGCCGGTATGTCTCCTGTTGTCAGATATTTATTTAGCAGCTCTACCCAAACTGGCAAGAGGTACAGTAGGCCTATTGCATAGACTGCTTCAGGTGCTCATTTCGGATTCCATCTGGGCCAGGTGCTCTGTTGTTTTTCGCCTTTAGGGTCGCCCGTCTTAGTTCTTGCTTTGTAAATAAGTCACACTTTTCAATCTCCTTTCCACCGATCTTCTGCGGTCTTGTCTCCCTGTTGCATATTGTTTCGCTCATGTGCATTTCCCAGGTCTGGATTGGTATGTCTGCAGGAAATCTGAGCTGCCGTGGTCTTAACACTCTATAGGGGTCATTTTCGGTATCTTCTATTAGCTTATTGTGTTGTTCTTCTAGAAAAAAATTCTTTTTCTGTTTTAGTAGATCTTTGTATTCTGTTCTGTTGGTGTTATATTCTATTCTGGGACTTCCTGGCTTGGTGTAGGGCTGTGTGTGACCTCCATCTCATTTCGTAGCACTCTTTATCAAACCATCTCTTCCCTTTCCTTACTCTTTCTTTATTTATTGATGTAGCATCCTTAATCCACATTTCAATTCCTTCTGCTGCCTCCTCCAGTCTCCCTTCCTGAGCTGCATGCCTGATGTTCTTAACTTTGCCTGTTATCTACATTTTCTTCCTCAAATACGTCACATTCATGAAATATGGCAGTGTTCTTCATTCATGCACATCCATTTTATTATATAAGTAAGGTATGTATTTGGGAAACCATGGTTTGATGAAGATTGTTCCATTGTAGTAGATAAAAGGAAACAGGCAAAATTGAAATTCTTACAGGAAAATAGAAATAATTACTTCAATGAAAGACGGGAAGCAAGTCGTACACTTTGGAATAAAAAGAGAGATTACTTGAAGGAAAAACTGAATGAGGTAGAAACAAATAGTAAGAATAAAAACATTCGAGATTTATATAAGGGTATAAGGGAGTTTAAAAATGGATATCAGGCAAGGGTAAACATGATCAAGGATGAGAATGGTGACTTACTTGCAGACTCTCATTCAATCCTGAACAGGTGGAAAAACTATTTTGGGCAACTACTAAATATACATAGGCCAAATAGAAATGATCAGGACGAAATTCAAATACCAACTGCTGAGCCATTCATACCGGAACCCACAATTTCTGAATTCGAAATTGCGATAGAAAATCTGAAAAAGTACAAGTCTCCAGGTATTGATCAAATTCCAGCAGAATTAATACAAGAGGGCGGAAGGGCATTATCTAGCGAAATTTATAAACTTGTACTTGCAATTTGGGAAAAGGAAATTCTACCACAACAATGGAAGGAGTCCATAATCGTACCTATTTTTAAGAAGGGGGACAAGACTAACTGTAGTAACTTTCGAGGAATATCACTTTTGTTGACATTGTACAAAATTTTGTCGAATATTCTTTTGAGAGGATTAATTCCATATGTAGATGAAATTATTGGGGATCATCAGTGTGGTTTTAGGCGTAATAGCTCGACTATTGATCAGATTTTTTGTATTCGATAGATATTGGAGAAACAATGGGAGTATAAGAGTACAGTACATCAGTTATTCATAGATTTCAAACAGGCGTATAACTCGGTTAAGAGAGAAGTTTTATATAATATTCTTATTGAATTTGGTATTCCCAAGAAACTAGTTCGACTAATTAAAATGTGTCTTAGTGAAACTTCCAGCAGAGTCCGTATAGGCCAGCTTCTGTCTGATGCTTTTCCAATTCACTGTGGGCTAAAGCAGGAAGATGCACTATCACCTTTACTTTTTAACTTCGCTCTAGAATATGCCATTAGGAAAGTTCAGGATAATAGACAGGGTTTGAAGTTGAATGGGTTACACCAGCTTCTTGTCTATGCGGATGATGTGAATATGCTAGGAGAAAATCCACAAACGATTAGGGAAAACGCGGAAATTCTAGTTGAAACAAGTAAAGCGATAGGGTTGGAAGTAAATCCCGAAAAGGCGAAAGTATATGATTATGTCTCGTGACCAGAATATTGTACGAAATGGAACTATAAAAATTGGAGATTTATCTTTCGAAGAGGTGGAAAAATTCAAATATCTTGGAGCAACAGTAACAAATATAAATGACACTCGGGAGGAAATTAAACGCAGAATAAATATGGGAAATGCCTGTTATTATTCGGTTGCGAAGCTTTTGTCATCTAGTCTTCTGTCAAAGAATCTGAAAGATAGAATTTATAAAACAGTTATATTACCGGTTGTCAGCGCATCTGGCCGCGAAACCAGGTGGCCCAGGTTCGAATCCCGGTCGGGGCAAGTTACCTGGTTGAGGTTTTTCCCGGGGTTTTCCCTCAACCCAATAGGAGCAAATGCTGGGTAACTTTAGGTGCTGGACCCCGGACTCATTTCACCAGCATTATCACCTTCATTTCATTCAGACGTTAAATAACCTAGATGTTGATACAGCATCGTAAAATAACCCAATTAAAAAAAATGTTCTGTATGGTGTGAAACTTGGACTCTCACTTTGAGAGAGGAACAGAGATTAAGGGTGTTTGAGAATAAGGTTCTTAGGAAAATATTTGGGGCTAAGAGGGATGAAGTTACAGGAGAATGGATTAAGTTACGCAACGCAGAGCTGCACGCATTGTATTCTTCACCTGACATAATTAAGAACATAAAATCCAGACGTTTGAGATGGGCAGGATATGTAGCACGTATGGGCATATCCAGAAATGCATATAGAGTGTTAGTTGGGAGACCGGAGGGAAAAAGACCTTTGGGGAGCCCGATACGTAGGTGGGAAGATAATATTAAAATGGATTTGAGGGAGGTGGGATGTGATGGTAGAGACTGGATTAGTCTTGCTCAGGATAGGGACCAATGGCGGGGTTATGTGAGGGCGGCAATGAACCTCCGGGTTCCTTAAAAGCAAGTAAGTATGTATTTGTGGCGAGTTGAGTGGACATATATAACTGTCCCAGTAAACACATCTAATTTCCAGTATTCCATACTATAAATCTAAGGTATTTTAGCAATGTCATATAGTTTCAGGTATGTAAGTAACGTTCACAATAATAATAATAATAATAATAATAATAATAATAATAATAATAATAATAATAATAATCAGTGGTATAGCGCACAAGTTTAACTTTTGTAGATGCTGATCAATAAAGCTTTCGTTTCGGCATAATGTAAGACATTCAATTTTATACGCATGCAATTAGTATTGATAAGAAATATGTAATTTAAAAATCACTCACTCAAATTAGCAGCCCCTCCGGATCATCTCCATCTGAATCTTCTAACACAGGAATATAATGCTGTGACTGTGAGGTCCCCTGGGTAGAGTAAGTTATTCCTAGCCTGCCCAGTTTCATTTCTGTACGTAGTCAAGGTACTATTTTCTCCAAAACCTCTGGTGGTACCTGATAATTCTTGCAACACTTGTTCACATGACCTAGACCTGCCCATATTGTCAGAATTACATTAATTAATTTTGTCCTCATCCATTTTTGTAGACTTCACGACATTCACCATACTAAATATTCTCTCTACTTGAGCATTAGACCAAGAAAATACAATAAGTTCAACAAACTCTTGAAAAGGATTTATATTAGATGCGTCCCTATAACTGGCTACTTCACTCCAGAATTCAATTGTTTGTCTTTAAGTTGCACTTCACGTAGCCACTCTTCACGAAATCGTTTCTGATATTGAGGCCCCATATCTCAATTATTTAGCCTACGGATAAATAGCACAGAGAAAGGTTTAACAATTTTGTAGCGGTATATTTATAAAACGAATAATAATTGTTAACACTGCTCACGGTACAAGTCTTACACAAATAATATTCTGTAAGGAATTGGATTTAATCTGTCTGTAATCTCTATATATTATATTACAGTCTTTGTTGATCATGTGAAATACTAGTGCACGGCGGCAGCAGATGTTCCATTTTTAACGTTTGATTAGAATGCCACCGCACTTATATTTTATTACTGTCCGATTATTAGAATCGATCGGTATTAAACTTGCAAAAACAACAATACCGGTAACGCTAATATAGATTTCATTTCAGAAACTTCTAAGATTAAAAATCACTAGTATTTCCGCTAAGCGGGATAATATAATTGTACCCGCGAGACGGTTATCCAAAAAAGCTAGATTTAAAGGGAAAAACCGCTGTATTGGCAACACTGTAGTAAGTCTACTGTCCGTTACTCAGGAGAAGACGAGGGGCAAGAATGTGACCTTCTTGACTATCGCTGTTTATTATTATAAACGTCGCTCAGATAAGCATCCCAGTAGCCGGGTTATTACTCGTGTAGGAAACATGAGTAACAATGCGTATGGAAATTAAAGCTAAGTTGAACAGAAGGAGACCTAATGTTTCCGCTTACTACATTACAAATATTGACGTGTTGTCGTACTTTATCTGTTCACATCCCTTCCTCTTCAGTTCGCTCTCGTCTTCACCTGAGTCACCGACAGTATGTTCTAACTCGTTTGTTTGGAATCTTTGTTCACGGCTCCTTTGATCGTACTGAACGCTGTTCGTTCACATGAATACTGTATCAATATCGGAAGTGGAAAGTGAGAGTATCACTAGTTTGGGGTTCATTTTTATTGTAATAGGCTACTTCAAAGAAGCAAGTACGTATCCCTGAATGTTGCTAGTTTTTGTCTTCGGTGTAATTATCATTGGATACCCTTATCACTGAAGTCTTGTTTATGCTCTTACTGTACGAGCGTTTCCACATCATAATTTTACAATTCAACTGCTTTGTACGGTTGATGTATTATTTGTGGCACTTTTTATTGCCAATAATTTATTTTTGCGCACAATGTTGGAATTTTGGAGGAAGAGGGAAAGGAAGGTAACCGTTCACCCAGAAATTTTGCAGATCGTTTAAATAGAGTTTAATTCTCTCGTGTGACAAATTTAATATTTGGTGATTTTGGAGATCCACAAATTTTCGATTTTTTTTTCTAAGAACCCTAATTTTTACCTCCTTTTACAAAAGAATTTAGACAAAGAAGTGAAGACGACCTAACCTAACATAACAACCTAAATTTCTACTTAGGTTGCAATGCATCGAACTATTTAAGTAAGAGAGATTGATCCCTAACTCGAAATTTGGGCTAGATTAGGTCATCACGCCACATTTCTTCCTAAGTTATTTTACAAAATGGGGTTCTCAGAAAAAAGAAATCGAAAATTGATGGTGGAGTGGATCTCCACAATTACCTTTCAATGTGCCCTCATGACAACCGAAAGTTGATTTCGAGCTGTCCATATAATACAGACTTCGGTGTATGACTAACTATACTTTGGATCAAAATCAGTGTACAGCACCTAAGAAGTCCGGTCATGTAGAGCGTACAATTTGTTCCTTTAGTGGTAAAAGATGTGAAATTGATTGTAAAGTTGGGAATGGAATATGTATCTATGGATTAAGAAGAGTGAATAAGCCTAGATTTGAGTGAGCTATCGAATTGTTGACTCGTATTAAGAAAAAATATATCTCTCCGGCGAAAAACACACGAGTAAAAAGTAAAACACGTTGAAGGATGACTTGTGTTGTAATAAAAAAAATGAAAAGAGATTTTATGAATAGATTACAGTGTCATTAAACCAAAATATACTTTTATTTTAAAATTATTTTATTTATTTTGGACATACTTAATAATAAAGAATGCAAACTAGAGACAATGTTAAGAGTGTAGCAAAAATGTAGTCGGTGCACAATGCCATGGATGGACAATCTAGCTGAAAAAAGTAATACATTTCTTCCAATCTAACAGATATTTACGAAACTTTGTTTTGTTTACAGATAACATATTTGTTTTATGTACGAAATCTCAATAGTTTGGATAGGGAAAACTACCCCTTTGTTGTTGTTTAGTCAATTATTTATCTGAAGACAGATTTGAATCTCAAGTGATACCAACAAAACATCACTTATGAGACAACTAGGCAGGAGATAAAGGGGAGGGTGTTCAGTTTCTTTCTCCCTCCATTACATACATCGCCAACTAGCCACATATTACATTAATCATACTTCAGATGCATACAAACAATATTCTTCCTCTTGACACATATCGCCAAGTGAAATGAAGTGCCTTTTAATACTGGGTCATTCATATATCGTGGCACTGCAGCTGAGGTGGGGTTCTGCTCAGTCGATAAGCTGTCGCTTCCCCCCAGCCGGGCAATACAAGAGCCCGATGTTTAGCAAGCTAGAGTGACTGCCTAATAAATTCTAATGCATTTTAAAAGTTATGTAATCACCCATGTTACTAAAGGAGATAGAGGAACTGCCTCCTTCGTTTTCAACATATTACTGGCATCTTTTTATAAAATTATCCTTTACTTTTCTTAGTTTTCCTGGTCGAGGTGGGTTCCCCAAGTTGGTTACCGGGGGTGCGATGGCGGCTCTTGTGCTCTTCTTTTCGACCATTCATCGGCTTTACCATCACCCAGCACTTTTCGCTCTCTCGTCTTTTTCATCTCTATCTTTCTCACTGCCGGCCATCATTCATGATCCACACCTGTGGAGTAATGGTTAGCGCGTCTTGCCGCGAAACCAGGTGGCCCGGGTTCGATTCCCGGTCGGGGCAAGTTACCTAGTTGAGGTTTTTTTCCAGGGTTTTCCCTCAGCCCAATTTGAGTAAATGCTGGGTAACTTTCGGTGTTGGACCCGGATTTATTTCACCGGCATTACCACCATCTCAGTCAGACGCTAAATAACCAGAGATGTTGATAAAGCGTCGTAAAATAACCTACTAAAATAAAATAAAAATAATTGCATGCTGAATGTCCACCACATCATCACAGCCATTTTCACCTTTCCATCCTCACCATGTCCGCCACCATGACGGGATTTGTTACGAATGCCTGGTGAGGCACATATTTCTTCCTCTTCTAGATAATTATATTCATTCTTAGGTTAAGGTTCTTAGGTTTATAACTCCCGTCTCACCAGCGGGGATCTTTCCAATCTCTGTGATCCTGTCCCACGGTTTCGAGCGTGACTTCCGAATTGTGCAACCCGTCAGGGCGCCCAGCAACGAAGCAATAGTGGACCCTTCATACTGCCCCTATATGCAAGTTTAGGTGCCGAGCACGGGCCAGAGGTCAAGTACACTCATGTAGAGCCCCAATGGGGGCCCAGGGCGATTTAGACGTCCCGGTGACCGACTCTGCTCGCCGGGGGATAAATCGCTCCGATGTGTTACCGCTGACTTATGGGTGTCGCAGTGTAATCCACCGCAAGTCCCCTGAAGCTGGATAGTCCTGGGATTGTTCAGCGTAGAGTGGGGAGACAAGGGCGGTTATTTCCGTGGTAGGGGCGTAAAACTGTGACACGCCTCTGGTGGAAGATTTGCCATTAGATGTGTAATGTCTAGTTTGAAGGGTAACTTGCGTGAGGTGGGTTGTTTGGGATCGGGCTGTCGGGGTGTCCACATTGCCGGCACAGGCCGCGAAGAATTTTTAGGTGTCTTTTTCTTTCGCCCCCCCCCCCCCCAGGTGGCAGGCTGACGCCGACGCACAGTGATCCGAATATTTAAAAACATGGTCAGAAATATCTCCCTACTTACAATCTACTTTATGCCATGCTCAATCAACAAATAATTGTTTAAAATGAGAAATATAATGAATTTCAACGTCTTACATCTATATCGGACCCCTCCTCCATCACTCGTCTTCACAATCAGAATCTCCCAAGACCTCGCTGTTGGGCCTTTCAGGTGTAGAGAGTAACTGGAGCACTTGCAGTGTTAACTGTGTTCTCTCCTTCTTGGGGAGTTCTCTTAGGTTGGAAATTAAAAGGTCTGATGCAAGAAACAGTCTGTGGAATAAGTCAGAGTTGGTAGTAATTCTTGACGTCTTTCTGGTGTGAGCTTGTCGAAATCTTCGAACATTTTTGTTTAATGATTCCATTGCTTCCTCGGATAGTTTCCCTATTGGTAATAAAACTGATTTTACAATAGATGTTCCATGAATAAGAATTTTGTGCACTGTTGGTGGCATATAATACCATGGGTATAATTTGACATATAGCTCTGCGGTCTTTCTGCAGTATATATTGAATCGCGATTCACTTATATTTTGAAAACATGAAATTGTAGTAAGAGTCACACTGAATCGAGAAAGTAAATCATAATCAACTCCAGTTATTTTAGAATCTTCTTGCCATGTTCCCATCATCTGTGGTCCCATATCCTGCTTCAGTGTATCTATAATACGCCCTAATCTATTTCGAAATGCATCTTGAATAGTTTTCTTTCTTTTCTTCATAATTTCTCGACTTCCATCTCGTATATTTACATTCCATTTTTTTAATTCAAGCCGGTAAGATATATGTAGTATGCATTCAAAAAACCTTATATGTGCATGTAGAATTGATAATCCAAAGACAATATTGGAGGTATCTTCTGATTGTTGTAAAAACTCAAGATTATTCATTTGTTAAATTTTTGCACCACAGATGTAGCACTTCATACTGGATGACTTGGCTAATGCATTACATATTTTCCCGTCTATCATAGTTAAAAGTAGTGAAAACTGAACTGTGATGTTATACCTAATGTAAATGGTTGCAAGTTCTGTATCTGATTTTCTACATATTCTCTCTTTGCTTGGGCTATTTCCGTTGTCTCATGTATCCACTGAAGGCGAATAGGTGTGCAGAATCGAGTTGATGAAGGACGGGGAATTTTCCATGCAACATCTCCACTTTCAGTATTAACCAAGTGCAGGGGAACCAATGACGTAAGAAATAAACTTTCATCACTTTTCTCTTTTCGATTCCATATCTGTTTATATTGCGAAGGACCAGAGCTGCCGTCAAAACCCCATTTACAATGCAACATGTGGTTTTTATTCATGTTATTTAGAGGTGAAATATTCAAGATTCTATATGCTGCATGATGTAACAGAGGCTGTAATTTGACCTCACATTCATTTTCGGTCACTTGTATGCCTTTGGGTAAGTTTCTTTTTTTATCTTCTGAAACAGATTGATAACTGGAGTAGAGATCATGGTTATGTGTGACTGCCATTTTTCTGATTGTTTTATATTGTTGTCTGGACAGATTTGAATCTGTTATTAATGAAAGAGCTTCTTCATTTATGAGTTTAGTAATTTCCTTTTCTTCTTTCCTCCAATAATCACGAATTCTTTTGCCTCTGCTTAGTGTTGTGGTTGTTACTTTTAACAATTTGGCTGCTGCTTCATCACCTTCTGACCTTAAACTCATTGCTTTAGCATAAGAGAGCTCTTCAGAAGACACATTTTCTCGTTTCTTTTGCTTTTCTTCGTTTACGTCTTTCACTTAATTCCCCAAATACTTTTGTAGGATGACCACAACCCAGCTTTCCCGATGTGCTTGGAATATCGGTATGTTTTTTCGGCGTTGATATACATGAAATATTTTCAGTAGGCAGTGTTATGTTATGATCTAACCAACGAGAATATCTGTTTGAAAAATTTGTTTCACTGTAACCACACTTCACCCATCGCTGATAATACGGAAGAAAAAATGTAGTCTAAATTACATTGTATAACTTTTTTGTAGCACTAGAATCAGTATTAATTTCTAAATTGTTAGTCAAATATGACGTGACATAATTTTCTTGTTGCTTACGAGATTCGTTTCTCCATCGTCTAATTTTATGGTGAAGTTCACGGCGACTCACAGAAAACTTCATTTTGCACTTGCACAATAAACTCAGCCTGAACCACTGAATGCATCAAGAAGACTGAATACAATTAGTGTTTCAGTCAGCTTGGAAGGAACCTCTTCTACATTAAACAGAACGCGAGTTATGACTATGAGCTGTCACAGTTATGGCATATGAGAATTGAAGAAACAGCGCGCAGGGGTAGTCTTGGGCTCGTAGAGGTTATCCTTGGATAACCTTGGAGATGAAACCTTCAATATTCCCTAAAATAAGGCTTCCCTTAACAGCTGTGTAAGTTTCACAGTATACATATTTATACATTTTTTTTAAAATCTGTATATATTTAAGTACTTTTTTAAAAATAATACAGTCGACCTGGTTGGAAAGTTGGTATAGCGCTGGCCTTCTATGCCCAAGGTTGCGGGTTCGATCCCAAGCCAGGTCGATGGCATTTAAGTGTGCTTAAATGCGACAGGCTCATGTCAGTAGATTTACTGGCATGTAAAATAACTCCTGCGGGACAAAATTCCGGCACATCTGGCGATGCTGATATAACCTCTGCAGTTGCGAGCGTCGTTAAATAAAACATAACATTTTAAAAATAATACTTGACTTTAAAAAATTCGAATTAATACTAAAACATAATATTAATTTAGATGTTAGTGTGTATAATGTAAAAGACATATAACATTATATAATAAAAATATTTACTATTATTTTTATGCATTTTAAAACTTGATCAGGGCTCTTTTAAAATCACATCACTAAGGTAAAATTACACAAGTTAGACTTATGTCACTTTTGAACAAATATATCGTGAAACCTGTATGTTATTATTAATAAATGACCTGTAATTTTTTAAGGTCAAGTATAACAGAATTATTGGAATGTGATTTAAAGATTCTATATCGAAGTTGAAAAAATTATTTTTGACCAGCTTTTAAGCAATCCGGACCACAGTGCGACGGTTCCGTAGGGGGGGGGCAGTTTAAATGTCGTCGCACTCTTCTGCCACTCCCTCAGAAAGAAATAATAAAAAAAAACAAGACAGGAATAGACACGACTGGTGTTCATAGAACGACAATTGCAATGGAATTGGACCCTGAGAAAGTAACTGTTAAAGTTCTGCCTCCAAAGTTTATTAGTATCACCTCGGGCGGAACAGAGGAGACTATGAAACAAATCAGTCCATTTTACGTGAGACGCGCACTCGACGGACTTGTTGGGAAGGTCAAAAATGCAATTCGATTACGCTACGGTAGTCGCCTCATCGAGACTATATCTCCAGAAGAGTGAGACGGCGTTGAAAGTAAAGTTGCTTACCCTATTAAAATCGATCGACACTCCTCGCTGAACACCACGTGGGGAGTAGTGCATACGGATTCTCTGGATGGCATGTCTGATGAAGAGATCCAACTAGAACTGGTGGAGCAGTCCCTGTTCTAGGCTTACCGTTTATTACTAAGCAGGACGGACTGTTGCCCTGAGCACTATCTTTTTGACCTTCGAAAAGCCTGTCCTACCAGAATACATCCTTGTCGGATACGAGCGTGTCCCTGTTCGTGCATATGTGCGGAAACCAATGCGGTGCTTTAGGTGCCAACGGTTCGGACATACGCAAAAACGTTGCACAAACAACATCATATGTGCAAAGTGCGGCGGTGCTGACCATGGTGAATCCCCGTGTGCCGGCGCCGAGCACTGTGTGAATTGTTCTGGGGACCACGCCTCCAGTTCCAAAAATTGCCCGAAGTAGGCTATATGGTGGAGAAGGATATCCAAGAACTGAGAGTCCGAGAAAATATTACGTTTTTCGAGGCGCGTAAGCGTATTTTAGATCAACAAAAAAAGGCGATGGAAAATTCGTATTTCTCCGGACTGAAAAAAGTAACAGAGGGAATTGCCTCTTTCACACAAACGCCACCTCCTGCAAATATACCTGGGAAGCGAATTGAGACCGCTACCCAGACCTATCTTGACGTTGCCACTCAGACTGCTGTGTCAGACGACACGTGTGGCCTTGATATCAGGTCTTATGTTCCAAAAAGATCACTACCGTGGTGACAGGCAAAGATTCAAGCCTTGGTAGATCGCCGCGACGTCGCACTCCTTGTTCAGGTGACGGGTCGAGATCACGCTCTCGATCCCGTCCTCGATCAAGATCATGATCAGGTGTGCGACGATCTACGAGTCAGTTACCACGATCGGAGTCTAAGCAGTCGCATTCAAAAGCACCAAATCATAGAAAGGATAAGAGAAGATCCCCTGTAGAGCCACCAACATGATTTAGCTCCACATAATGACTGATATTGTACAGTGGAATGTTGAACGGTGTACGCAGCAGATACGCAGAACTACAACAATTGATCTATCATGAGAACTCTGCTATTTTATGTCTCCAGGAGACAAACCTCCGGCCCAAACTCCCTGAGAATCTCGGGATAATACATTCACCGGTACGATCACCTTGCGGTTGTGCCCTCCTACTCTGCCAAAGTATCTTTTCTTCTGTTATCAACATTAACAGTCCACATCAATGCATAGCCGCTACAGTTTTCCCTCAACCCAACACGAGCAAATGCTGGGTAACTTTCGGTGCTGGACCCCGGACTCATTTCACCGACATTATCACCTTCATATCATTCAGACGCTAAATAACCTAGATGTTGATACAGCGTCGTAAAATAACCCAATAAAAATTCTGTCGCCGATATCTGCTCCACATGTTGTAGTGGGGGATTTCAATGCATTCCACCACTCATGGGGCTCAAATTCCAATGATGACAGAGAGAAATAAAATAGCACAGGAATGTACTCTTCTAAATCTTGTTACCCTGAATTCGGGGGAAGCAACACATCTCTCCTTGGCTTACGGTACTTACTCTATGATAGATATCTCCATTTGTAGCACAGTTTTGTCCACGCATTTCGAATGGTCTGTCATTCGCGACCTACATGGTAGTGACCACTACCCCATTCGAATGCGTATGTCCGCTTTACGTCCTGCGGAATATCGATCTCCAAACTGGGTTATTAAAAAGACGGACTGGGTCGGATATTCGTAGCCCATATCATTCGATGATAACTGACATGAAAGTGTGGACTCTGTAGTAGACCATTTCTCAAATGTGGTTATAAAGTCAACAGAATTATCTATCCCCCGGTCGTCCTGCAGGCCAAAATGCTTCTCTGTCCCCTGTTGGATGGATGCCTGTAGAGAAACAAACCGAGACCGCAAACGTGCCTTACGCCAATTTGAGCGCCATTCGACCCAAGAATTTTTTTTTTTCAGTTTAAACGTCTTCGAGCCAAAGCTCGTCGCACTGTGTGCCATGCTAAGAAGACGTCCTGGACAAACTACGTCAATTCATTGAAAAAGAACGTCCCAGCTAACATCGTGTGGGCCAAAGTCCGTCGAATAATGGGGAAACGTAGTTCTGTAATTCCGGGAATTCTGAACAATGGAGCAACGACCACGAGTCCAATAGAAATTACAGAAATGTTCGCACGCTCGTTTGCACACATAAGCAGCTAAAATAATTATGACCCGGAATTTCTAAAAATCAAAGATGCTGCGGAAAAACGGAACCTGAATTTGAAATTACATAATACAGAGTATTACAATACACTGCTCACATGCGAGGAGCATTAGGCATACCCCCTGTCACCTCCCCTGGCCCTCATAACATCCATAACAGCACCTGCTGGCAAATCCTTCATATTGACAATGTACAACAGAATCTGGACTGATGGGATATTTCCATCTCCTTGGTGTTCCGTCATTGTTATCCCCGTCCAGAGACCGGGAAATGATCTAGCTTTGTCTGGAAGCTAGGGCTACAGGCAAATATCTCTCACCAGCTGTGTATGTAAGGTTATGGAAAAGATCATAAGTAAACGCCTGATGTGGTTACTCGAATCAGAAAACCGATTATTTAATATCCAATGTGGGTTTCGTAAGCACAGATCAGCCACAGATCATCTTGTTCGGCTAGAGATCGCCATTAGAGGAAGGAACATCTCGTGGCGGTCTTCCTTGATCTAGAAAAGGCTGACGATACTATATGCCGGTATGGCATTCTGCAAACTCTGCATGATTGGGGACTTTGTGGCAAGTTGCGGAATTTTCTTCATAAAGGAAGAAATGTATCCTGTAATCTGTAGTGGTCCAGTGCCAGGATTGGTGGTCCAGGTTCGATCCTCAGCGCCAGAGCCAATTTTTCGCCATCATAAATATTACCTACAACAGATACTTGTATAGGACCAAACAATTAGTAATCCTTACATACTCTATTCATAATCGTTGGGACAAATACACTGTCTATCATAAAGGACTTCACAACTTTATAACCTGATAAAAATTTATCCACATATCTTACAGAAATTGTTAAGGTGTCATTGTACAGCAAAACACACCAAGTTTTGACACAAGTAATGCCGTAATATCACATTTAGACAACAAGAGCGTTACATCAGTTACAATACAAAATGACAACTTTCTCTGGTGCAGAACATGCTCTCTGTGTATTTTGGTTTGACGAAACAGAGTTCGCAACTGCAGTGCAACGTACTTTTCGTACTCAGTATCATAAAGATCCTGCAAGTAAGCCTACAATTTACTCTTGGAACAGGACTTTTGTTGGAACTGGTTGTTCTGTGCGACATGACAAATCTCCAGGTTACCCACGAACTTCTGATACTGTTGAACAAGTCAGGGAGAGCTTTAACGATAGTCCGAGAAATTGGTATAACCCACATCGTCAGAGTATCGTAAGCACCATTCTGCTAATATTGCAGGAAATGCAGTTACGGTACTTATCCAGCATGTTGATGAATACGATATTCTAAGTTTAAACCAACTTGGCAGAGGAAAAAATTGTTGGGACTCTCGAATTTTTACAGTCGATGTGCAGTGCTGCGCAATTTATTCTAAGCATCATAACTCATTTTCGGTAAAAGTGGCGCTTTCGTTACTTTTCCTTGCTGGGGAGGATGACGGTTTGACGAGTACTACGAAAATATAATAAGTGATAAAAGTGTATCAAGATATGCTTGAAATGTTCCTCATTCCGCAGATTAACGAAGATGATCAAGAAAGACTCATTCACTTCCAGCAAAATGAGGCACCATCTCACTACCTCCACGAGGTTCGTGGGCTATTTGATCTGCGTTTCCCAGTCGTTGGATTGGTCGTGCAGGGCCAACTGCATGGCCACCTTGCTCACCAGATCTGATCCCCCGTCAATTTTTTTTTCCTGTGAGGGTTCCCCAAAGATCTTATGTACGTTTCTCCTTTACCTGCCCATCTCGCTGAGCTCAGAACTCGAATTGCTGCCGCAGTTGCAGAAGTGAGTCCTGATCTGCTGGCTCGTGTGCGACAAGAGATTGACTTTAGGTCGGATGTCTGCCATATCACAAACGGAAGCCACATGAATCAAAATAACTGCTTGGTAGAAAGTTTAAAAAATGACACCATAGCAATTTCTATAAGTTATATGGATAATGTTTTATAAACTTATAAAGTTGTAAAGTCCGTTTTGATACACGGTGTATTTCTGGTCGTAAATGAGTTTCTATTTCTAGGTAGGTACGAGGTTCATCCAGGAAGTAAGTTCCAGTGGCCGATAAAGAAAATAAAAACATCAATAAGTAAGAAATATTTATTGCACTATTTACAGAAATTCACTGGCTACTTCCCATTTTTTGTCTTCGGTGTAATTATCATTTGGGTCTTGTTTATCCTCTTACTGTACGAGCATTTCCACGTCATAATTTTACAATTCATACTGCTTTGTACGGTTGATGCCAATAATTGATTTTGTGTGCACAAGGTTGGAATTTTGGAGTCACATCAAACCAAAATAACTGCTTGGTAGAAACTTGATCTGTTTCAATTAAAAGTGACACCATAACCATTTCTGTAAGATATGTGGTTAAATTTCTATAAGCTTAAAAAGTTGTAAAGTCGTTTTTGATACACGGTGTATTTCTGGTTTGAATGTAATCGCCATAATAGTCTTAAAATTAGCTTTAACAGTTGCTGTTGTGTGAAACATTGCTTGCGCTTATTAGTGACTCATAGTGAAATCATTGTTGTAATATCACAGTTTAATTATAATTATTATCTCCTGTTGCTGTCACTCTTAAGCAAGTCGGGGCATCCTAGTATTGTGTTAGTTTCTGTAGATGTGTTTTATAATGTTTCTGTAATGCAAGGGCGAGAGAAAATGATATCAGCTGATTGTGCCTCGTTTGAATAGTTCACCGTTTTCTTCGCAGAGTTTACAGTGTTGTGCACGTATTTGTCGCTGTCGAAATAACAGTAGAGTTAGAAATAGACCAAATTTTGTAGCCAATTGTTTTATTCTAAGATTAGAATTTCAATCCAATATTAATTTATGTATAACCTTAATCACTTCTGTACCGGTATCGCAATGATTCTTATGTTAGACATTAAGGTATACTAACAGCAAACGGGTAATTTTCTGACATTTTTCCTTTAGTTGTAATGGATGGTATCAAGACTGAACCCGAGGCCGACCCTCTGACAGTACAGCCACGTGATGACGCTATTAAAGAAGAGGAAAATCCTTCACCAGATGTGAGACCTTGTCTACTGTGTCGTTCCTATATTACTATTTATTTTTATTTTTGGCTGCAGTGGATTACAATGTTGATTGATAGCATTGGCCTCTGGTCATTTAGCTATCATTCATTTACAAACATATAATTTTATACATACATATGAGCTGTTCAGAGCAGAAGTGGTGTAAGTCAAAAATGACTAATGAGGGTTAAAGTAAACGTTCTGTAAAATACAGCGCAAAT
Source organism: Periplaneta americana (assembly GCA_025594305.2). Lineage (NCBI taxonomy): Eukaryota > Metazoa > Arthropoda > Insecta > Blattodea > Blattidae > Periplaneta > Periplaneta americana. Next base: position 11,084,794 of record JAJSOF020000042.1, read on the forward strand.
TAGCAATTAATATTCAATTTATTTAAAATATTAGTAGTCAGTGGATAGCAAGAAGGACATATTAATTGCTACTTTGTGCTGTATTTTATAAAATTTTTACTTTAAACCTCATTACCCGATTTTGACTTACACTTACACCACTTTTGTTCTGAACTTGACTCGCATATATATATATATATATATAGGGTGTTTTAAAAATACGGGGCATAATTTCAGGTATGTATTTCCCACATGTAGACAATCAAAATAGTTCATTACAACATGTGTCCGGAAATGCTTTACTTCCGAGTTATGGCCTTCACAACATTGAAATTCACCGGAACGTTTTCTTTCCCAGGTCGTTGCCGTCAAAGGAGATATTAAGAGGGCACTCTGACAGTTCATTCCGAGGCGAAGGTTACATTCAGTGTTGTGTAGGCGTTAGACTGTGCGACATGTATTCAAATCAAGAGCTGGCAGAGATACACTTCATGTACGGTAAGGCGGACGCAACGCTGCGCTGGCTCATCGTTTGTACCAGGAGAGGTACCCACAGCGACAATGTCCAGATCGGAAGACATTTGTACGTCTCCATTACCGTCTGTGCAATTATGGAAAATTTAACTCTCCTGGTTTGGGAAGGGGACGACCAAGATCTACAACTCCAGAAGTACAGGAGGAGATTCTGGAGGCTGTGAACATGACTCCTTCTATCAGCACACGAAGGGTAGCATTGCAAGGCAATGTTCCTCATACAACTGTCTGGAGACTGTTGAAAGAGTATCAATTGTATCCTTATCATTTGCAACGTGTACAGGCCCTGTCACCAGCAAATTACTCTGCACGAGTTAGGTTCTGTCAGTGGTTCTTGCAGCAGTGTGGTGTAAATCCGAACTTTCCTGCCTTAGTATTATTTACAGATGAAGCACAGTTCACACGAGATGGCATAACAAATTTTCACAATCAGCATGTATGGGCATATGAAAACCCACGTGCAACTGTTCCATCTTATCACCAGGTGCGGTTCTCCCTCAACATGTGGGCCGGTATCATTGGTGATCGATTAGTTGGACCCCATGTACTTTTAAACAGACTTACGGGGCAGGCGTACACAAACTTCCTGGAAAACACCATACCTCATGTTTTAGAAGACACTCCACACAATCGTCAACACATTCACTTCTTGCATGATGGCGCTCCTGCACACTTCAGTCGTACAGCTCGCTGGTACTTGGATCGAAAGTTTCCTGATCGATGGATAGGTAGAGGTGGCCCAAATGCTTGGCCTCCACGCTCACCTGATCTGAACCCTCTCGATTTCCACTTGTGGGGCCATTTAAAATCATTGATTTATTCGTCTCCGGTGCCTGATTTGGAATCCCTTTGGAATCGAATTGTGGCATATTCTGAGGACATACGCAATACTCCTGGAGTTTGGGATCGTGTTCGCAGGTCAGTGAGACATCGATGTGAGGTCTGTATTCAAGCAGGAGGTGGACATTTTGAACATCTTTTGTAATGACAACGATCTGCGGAAAGAAAAACGTTCCGGTGAATTTCAATGTTGTGAAGGCCATAACTCGGAAATGAAGCATTTCCGGACACATGTTGTAATGAACTATTTTGATTGTCTACATGTGGGAAATACATACCTGAAATTAAGCCCCCGTATTTTTTAAACACCCTGTATATATGGCTACTTAAGGTTATGAAATCTTACTAAGCCGTTTGTACTGTGCTGCGAAGGTAAGCTCACCGTGGCAAGTTGGCGAACTTAATTGTCATGAAATGCACTGCGCCTTGATTAAATGTTGCGATAATGTGTCACAAATAAGTCATATTTCTCGCATTACACTCGAGCGCCAGTAACATCTGTTGGAAATTTTTTTTTTCAGTCGAAATGAACTTTATAAATTTAGTTTTGGGGCAATGTTGAGCACCAAAATGAAACATCCAAATTGAATAAGAAAACATTACAATGGCTCTACGGAAAATATTTTATCTTTTAACATCGTAATATGAACTGGACCCCATTGCAGATTTGGCTCCATTTTATTCACGCTCATAAGTGAAGTACCGTATTACCTTCTCTCTGACGTATTTTACTTTTAAAATGTGTTATTTCCATAATTTATTGTCTGTGTTACAAGTAGTGTTGAAGCACTGGCATGCAGACCCAGAGTGCAACCTGTAACACTTGTGATCAGCTTCTGTCACACTGTAATATATTACTCAGTCAGAATGTCTCTGTGTTCTGCAGGAAGGGAAGTTATTGGATCTGCACGTGACTAAGATAAAGGAGGAATGCGTGGACGACAGATACTATCACACATCAGAGATAAAATCTGAAGAAATTAACTTTCCCGTGGTGAAGTGTGAAGCCGAGGTGAGTGGAGCTCATTGGTGTGCTGGCTCTTCTTTCCAAAGTTTAGCTTGTATTCTGTTCGTCACAGAACCTTTTCTGTACAGCTGTGGTGATAGCGGATTCTGGTTGACAATGGGGACAGTGTAGCTATCTGCATGTTATTCATTGTTTATTTCGGAATAACCTAAAATTAAATTGCGATCTGGCTTTTTTGTTAATAATAATAATAATAATAATTTATTTATTTATTTATTTAATCTGGCAGAGCTAAGGCCAGTAGGCCTTCTCTTCCGCCCAGCCAGACTCTAATTCTAATTAAATACATTTGCTTACATAGTTATTACATTAATATCTATATCATAAAACAACATGAAAGTAAATAATGAAAATTGGATAACTAATGTTAGTGTGACAATAATAAACATTGGTAAGAAATAGTATAATAATAATAATAATAATAATAATAGTAATAGTAATAATAATGATGATAATAATAATAATAATAATAATAATAATAATAATAATGAGATAATTTAGATATTTATCTGTGATATATATAACCATTAAACATTGAGAAACCTGAAACAGCTATTATTGTTAACAAGAATTGTTAGAAAAATATCTCGTTAAGCTTTGAAGAAAATTCTTTCAATCATAAAACAGTTATTTTTGGTAAGCAATGAGATCTTGCTATGTAGAGTTAAGCCCCTAATATTACCATGTGAAATATCCCTTTATGATTCATGTTATCTATATGAGGAGTAAACCTTCCAAAATGCAGTTTTGTACGCTTTTTATTAAAAAAAGACAATTAAAAATATGCTGTACGGAACAAGAACAATGTCTAAACCAACTTCATGCCTATATAACTGTGAAAATTAATGCATTTTGTAGTATGGAGACATTCATAAAAAGTTACATTGAAGCAATTTTTCTAATTTTGTACAAACTGCTGTTCCTGTTATGCTCTTTCCACAAATTTGAAGGCTTCATTTAGGCTCACACATTTAACATACATAAGGTTGTAAGAATTATAGGAAGTTTTGTTTAATTACAATAGTTATTTACGATACAAGTGTTGAAAGTGGCGTTTTATTTCGTGAGAAGACATGTTTGCGAAATGAGGCAGTGCTTTTAGCAAGTGTCGTAACTGTCTTTAGATAGACATTCATCTGTGCTGGTAGGCTGTAGAGATAATTCTGTCCACTTCTTCAGTGCCGTTTTCTACTTCAATGTATTATTGAAACATTGTCACATTAAAATCAGGAGTGGCATAGCTCAGTTGTGGGGCATTCGACTACAGATTCAGAAGTCCCTGGTTCAAAACTTGGTGTCTATTAAATTTGTATAATTTAATGTTATTCTTAATTGTTTCATGTAGTTAATCAGTAAAATAGGTGTTGAAGCAATTTCTTTAATTTATGTGCGTTTCTTAACAAAAAACACTTTAAATATTCATGTCTGGCATTGAAATATGTCTTCTCATCATTTCATCCATCGTATGAAATAATTGAAAGTAGGCTCAGATGAAATCTTGGATGTGCTACATATTTCCGATGCTGATGGTGTCTAAGCCCATGTCCGGATTTCCCAAAAGGCCAACTAGGCCAAGGCGTAGGGCGTCTTCTAATAGGGGGCGCACTAAACTTAAAAAAACACAAAAATTGAGAAGGAAAAAGAAAGAGACTATATGAAGGCTTTGAATTTTCTTGAACTTATTATGGGTAGATGCCAACTTAATTAAAATTCTCTAACAAGTTTTCAAATTAACGAAATGATTGAACGATTTTTCTAACGAATTTTTATCTCTAAGACATAATGATCATTATATTCATAAGAAAAGAATCCCTGTGTAGTGGAGCTTTAGAATGATAGTATAGTTCATAGTTTTGCCTTGCAGAAATTATGACGCTAAATTGGAATAATTTAGTCCGTGTTATCATTGCTATTCACATATGCACAAAATAAAATTATCAATGGAATAAGTTTGCTAACTGCTTCAATTATGAGCGCAGAAATACTACCAAAATCCGAATAAAGAAGACCGTTATATACCGGGTAATGTTAAAATTTGTAGCCATGCAATGAAATAGCATTAGACATTGTCAGAAAAAGGTGGATTCCTTGAATTTTGTCCACTGATGTGGAGTTACAATTATCATGTCTGACCCTGATGCTAGAAGACTCGGATTCAAACACTGGTTTGTACGAGTAACCTGGTTGAGATTATTCCTGGGTTGTCCCTAGACTTAATAAGTGCAAATACTGGGTAAATTTCGGCGCTGGACCCTGATTTCGTTTTGCTAAGCATTATTACCATTAGGTCATTCAGATGCTAGACAACCTTTGCAGTTGATAAAATGTCTTAAAATAAACGACTTAAAAATTCACCAAATTCATGAATAGAAATTGAATTATTCATGCGTAGATAATTTTTGTTACAGTAGACGCACTGCAGTCAAATAGTTATTCTAGAACAGCTATATTTTACTAGCATGCCACAACATACCTGAATGATCCACAAGTGTGCTGCAAAAAAAAAATTAAAACATTAGAAATTGTTGTCGCCAAAATTGGGAAAGTAAAAGTGACAGAGTAGTGAAAAAGTGAGTCCAGAGTAATCAACTTTCATTGAACGTGACACACGTCAGTATTCAGTAAACACAGTGTGTGTATACGAGTGGAAGAGAAGAGAATAATGCGCAACTAGGGTTGCCAAATCAGTAAAGTTAGAATATCATCCCAACCTTAAAAAGTATCGTATAATACTTGTCTTTGTGAAAGAAAATATATCGTGCTTTAAATACCTTAACAGAATGTATATTGATAAAGTACATTTTCATATTTCCTGCATAATAAATTAGTAAACTTCCATAATACCACAATTATCATTCTGATATTGCATAGAAATAATTTTCTGTCATTAAATTTTACATTTCTATAATAAGCTTCAAATAAAAATATAAAAATAGTGTGAGTTCAATTTCTGCATAATATGTATTTTGCTTCTCTTGTCAATCAATCTTTTTTATTTTTTTTGGTCCACACCTGTGGAGTAACAGTCAGTGCATCTGGCCGCGAAACCAGGTGGCCCGGTTCGAATCCTGGTCAGGGTTGAAAAGTGGAGTCAAATAGTTACCTGGTGTTTTTGATTGGGGTTTTCCCAACCCAATACGAGCAAATGCTGGGTAACTTTCGGTGCTGGACCCTCAGACTCATTTCACCGGCATTATCACCTTCATTTCATTCAGACGCTAAATAACACACACATTTGACTCCACTTTCAACACTTTTCAACAATCAAACGCTAGATGTTGATACAGCGTAGTAAAATAACGCAATCAAACAGTCTTTTTTTGCAGCACACGCCTTTTCGTCAGTCGTTATATTATCATTCCCCTTATATATTGACTCAAAAATTATGCATATAAAATTGAAAATATTACATTTTTTACATTAATGCATTTATATATATCTCATGTATTTTGTATTTTATAGACTTCTTTTGCTCCTAAAACCCTCAAAATTCCCCTCCTGAATGGGAACACAGTGTTAAGATTATATAAGAGTTCCTTGAGATTTTAAAGTACACCTTCAGCGTGCCACATGTTGGAAAAGGTTGTAAAACGCTGTTCTGTAAGAAAAAGAACTACCCCATGAAAAAGCTGCCCCAAAAATTGACTTGTGTTAGCTAAAATTCTACTAGAACCAAGTACAATTGAAAAGCAGTTCTGTGACATCTATCGATGTGCTTTTATCCATGAAGATTTAGGTTACAGGACTGAAAGACTTAACACAGACATCGCATAATAAAATTTTATCATCACCTGTCTCTGAAATTCAACATGAAATTATGTGAAATGTACAGCTTCAGACCAATGCACAGATCTTATAATTATTTTGTGTCTGCCTCTGTGCAACGTCACACATGCGGTGGGGAGGAAAGGAGACGGCCGAAAGGTTGTAATGTTTTTTTTTAATACGCTGACTCCCACAATTAAGAGATTTAACAGTTACTGACTGGCAGAAATAAAATGTAAGATCTGTAGAACATTGAGATAATCATATCAAGCTCCGAGTCCGAGAAAATATTACGTTTATCAATATGTTTGATGTAATTAAAATAGTCTCCCAGGACAAGTTTCATAGGCTTCTCGCTTTGAGGCGGTCATTACCTGAAAGGCTACTCGACCGTGAGAAACACTTACCAGAAACATAGGATTAGAAACGTTTGCTACCAAAATGTTTCAGTGCATTATTACTTAAACTAAAAGTATTGGTGAAACACTTCTGACAGATCATTTTCAAAAGACATCTGTTTGCAACTGTAGGAGTTTATTTTAGACTACTCGACTACGCATTTTAATGGTTTCTCGCCTCTGTGCTGACGTTCATGTGTTCTTTGGCTACTCGATTGCGTGAAACACATGCCACAAAAATTGCATTTGAAAGGTTTCTCGCCAGTGTGCACGCGTTCGTGGTTTTTTAGACTACTCGATCTCGAGAAATACTTACTACAAACATCACATTTGAAAAGTTCTCACCTGTGTGCCCGCGTACATGAGTTTTAAGGTTATTTGATTGCGAGAAACACATACCACAAAGATCGCATTTGAAAGGTTTCTCGCCTGTGTGGCGACGTACGTGAGTTTTCAGGTTACTTGACTGAGCTAAACACATACGACAAAAATCACATTTGAAAGGTTTCTCGTCTGTGTGCAGGCGTTCATGGGTTTTCAGACTATTCGCCTCCGTGAAACACATACCGCAAACATCGCATTTGAAAGGTTTCTTGCCTGTGTGCCGAACTTCATGTTTGTTTAGGTTACACGATTTTGAGAAGCACTTCCCACAAATGTCACATTTGAAAGGCTTTCCCCCTGTGTGCAGGCGTTCATGGATTTTTAGGTTACCAGACTGCGAGAAACAGCTACCACAAAAACCGAATTTGAAAGGTTTCTCGCCTGTATGCAGGAGTTCATGCCTTTTTAGGCAACTCAACTTCGAAAAACACTTACCACAAACATCGCATTTGATAGGTTTCTTAACGACATACTTGGGTACATGCAAGTTCAGTTTTGCCGGATTCGAGAAACATATTTGAGAGAACTCCAATTGCTTCCCATCTTCACGAGTCCGAACAGGTTTTCCCCAGGAATCTGACTTCTTGGGAATCTCACAGACAATCTCGTTCTCTACATGTGCGTTGCAGTCACATTCTGAAGATACAGTCCTCTGGTTGGTAGCTTTAAACCTGATGAAAACATACAATCAGACTATAAAATATTCATAATTTTTGTTGGCTCCTTTCCCTAAGAAACCTCTCTATCCTAAGATACTAGCGATTTCGGATGATTTTGGACACAATCTTTTTATACAGTATATTTCATAAACAAAGGTAAAAAATTAATGTTTGGAAGTTCCTTAAAGCAAATTAGATTCCGCTTTCATCTTACAATAATTCCATTCTCATTTTTAGTTACAGAAAAACAAGTGTATGTACATTATGAGCATTAACTTAGTCAGAGAATATGCTAATAAAATCATTAACCTTTGCTTTACTGTTTTCGAACCGGAGTGGTATTTTCTGATATTGTTCTCAAATTCAGAATTACTGATGTGCTATAACTTTCCTTATGGCTTATTTTTACGATATATAAAATGTTTTTATTTGTTTATTTTATCACTTTCAAATATGAAACTTTTGGCAGTGGAACGTAACTGACTCAATTTGGTAGTAAGCATTATCATGACAAAATTTATATTGGTATTATCTCTAACTTCGTACTTGTTTTTTGCAAATATTAAACTAGTACAACGTTTTCTATGTCCTGTAACAATTTAATTTACAATTATAAAAATATATTATAGGTCTACTGAATAAAATTTGTTTCGCTACTTCGATGATAAGTATACTCGCGCTCAATGAAAAAAACGCAAAAACTAACTCCATTGAGAGAAGTATTCGAGATGTCTGTAGTAAATTTAAGAATTGCATATATTCCTAGTGAATGCATTACAGTGGATAAGCAGCTTTTACCTCTACGTGAATGTTGTTATTCGAAGGTATTTATCAGATCCAAAACCAGATTATGTAGCATAAAAGCTAGGATGTGTGCAGATGCAAATATATATCACATTCATAACAGAAGTTAAGAGTAGGAGGAAGATGAATAATGTGAATAAGATTTGCTGATGATGTTGTTAGCAGAAGAGGAGGTGATACTAAGGGATATGCTACTGGAGCTAAGTAACAGTTGTGAGCAGTATGGAATGAAGATAAATGCAAATAAGACGAAGACTATGGTTGTCGCAAGAAAAATAAAGAAGATAAACTTGCGAATTCTATAGGAGGCAGTAGAGTAAGTGAACAGTTTCAAAGACCTGCGATGTAAGCAGTAACATGAGTTACTGTCAGGAAGTCAGAAGGAGGTTAGCAATGGCAAAGAAAGCTTTTAATAGGAAAAGGAGCATCTCCTACGGACCTCTGGAAAAACAACTAAGGAAGAGACTAGTGAAATGCTTTGTGTGGAGTGTGGCATACTATGGGGCAGAAACATGGACATTACGACAAAATGAAGAGAAACGAATAGAAGCATTTGAAATATGGATATGAAGAAGAATGGAGTGTGTGAAGTGGACAGACAGAATAAGAAATGAAGCTGTGTTGGAAAGAGTGGGTGAAGAAAGGATGAGCTGAAACTAATCAGAAAGAGGAATAGGAAGGGTTGGGTCACTGGCTGAGAAGAAACTGCCTACTGAAGGAGGCACACGAAGGAATGGTGAATGGGAGAAGAGTTCGGGGCAGAAGAAGGTATGAGATGATAGAAGATATTGAGATATGTGGTTCATATGCGGAGACAAAGAGGAAGGCAGAAAATAGGAAAGAATGGATTTTATTTTTTTTATTTTATTGGGTTATTTTACGACGCTGTATCAATATCTAGGTTATTTAGCGTCTGAATGATGTGAAGGTGATAATGCAGGTGAAATGAGTCCGGGATCCAGCACCGAAAGTTACCAGCATTTGCTCGTATTGGGTTGAGGGAAACCCCCGGAAAAAACCTCAACCAGGTAACGGAAAGAATGGAGAATGCTGGGTATATATATCAGAGGCGTAGCGTCAATGTAAGCTAAAAAGCTAAGCTTCCCCAGTTAATAATAATTTTATAATAAACCTACAGTTTATGAACAAAATTATTTATTAATTTTAATGGAGTTTATATTTATGCGTTAAATATTGTGATGCGGCAGCTCAAGATGATTAGTGATGCAGCAGTAAACAAGAAGCCTGCACACACCAGCTTCCAAGCAGACTGGTTTCTTACACTCATTCTTCTGTGTAACCCACCCCACAGATTTTCCATCCCTTTCTAACTAAACTATCCCGGTTGCAAGGCACGGAAGAAGCTAGCTTTTACATTGAAAGTTTCCGAGTTATCCCTTTCGAGAGTTGTGTTCAGTTGAAGTGTTAGTGTGCACTGTGGCTGATATAATAAATAATGAGTGAAATAACAGTTCCTGACACCAATTTACTTGAATTTTTACGACAGTTCTATTATAAAGACTGACTTACGAATAAAAGTGCGATTTAAAAACAAATGACCATGTCTATTTGTTAGAGATATGTGTAAACAATGAAATCATATTTTACTACGTACCATTTGAGGTCATGCCTTATTGGTGTTACTTACGAGGTTCCAACCTATCTTCGGACTGCTGACTTGACATTGACTACTATTTATTTTAACACTATATTTTTGTAATACGTTTTCTCATATGTACATGAAAGACAATTTGAGTTAGCTTCCCCTGCTCAAAATTTCATGCTACGCCACTGATATATATATATATATATATATATATATATAAAAAGTAAGTACACACAGGAGGGAAATCGGAAGTCTCTCCAGAGAACAGAAAAGAACCAAGGAAGATCTTATATTAGCTCCACATGGGACAGGACGAAGGCTAACGACAGACAACTAGATACTTTACAAGCTGTAATTTGACAGACAACATTTCAGCTCAAAACCTACCCCTCAGTGACAGGAAATACGAAGTAGATATCCCCAAACAGTTGACAACAGGGAAAGGAAGAGAAGTTTATTCGTCTCTTTTTGGGTGTCATGGTGATTTGACTGACATTCTACATTCCAAGAAACAAACTGTGTTGTCCTACTGTCATCACAGCATCATGACAAATGTTGTTCAAAGGAAGGTAACAATTTAAAGTCACAGATAGACGACTATGACAAAACCGAAGAAGGATACTGTGGACAAGATGATAGAGAGTACACAACACTCTACATTTGTTCTTTGTATATGTCCATTTGTATTATGGTGATGTGATAGAGAAGACCTGATGGCCTTACGTCCAACAGATTAAATAAATAGATAAATCCATAGGTGAATAAATAAATAAATAAATAAATGAAAGAATGCATGAAGAAAAAAGAAACGTAATAAAGAAAGATACAAGGATGGATGGATGGATGGATGGATGGACGGACGGGCGGGCGGGCGGGCGGGCGGGCGGGCGGGCGGGCAGGCAGGCAGGCAGGCAGGCAGATACGAGTATAGATAGATAGATAGATTGATAGATATGAGTATAGATAGATAGATAGATAGATAGATAGATAGATAGATAGATAGATACGAGTATAGATAGATAGATACGAGTATAGATAGATAGATAGATACGAGTATAGATAGATAGATAGATAGATAGATAGATAGATAGATAGATAGATAGATACGAGTATAGATAGATAGATAGATAGATAGATAGATAGATAGATAGATAGATAGATAGATAGATAGATAGATAGATACGAGTATAGATAGATAGATAGATAGATAGATAGATAGATAGATAGATAGATAGATAGATAGATAGATAGATAGATAGATAGATAGATAGATAGATAGATAGATAGATAGATAGATAGATAGATAGACAGACAGACAGACAGACAGACACAGACAGACAGAGATAGATAAATAAATAAGTAAATAAATAAATAAACAAGCTTGTGAGTTAGTCTGTACGACTGTTCCACAACATAAATGACGTCAGCTGTGTGAATAGAATTAAGACTCCAGAGTGGAAAAGAAAGCAAAAGCATCACAGACACATATTCCTGCTTGAACTAGGTTACCAGCTGGTACGTCTCTGCATCGCATTGAGAAAGGCAGAGCGTGATTGTATGGAAGCACTTGGTACATACTCCACAAAATGAACCTGCATAGCCACTCTGGAAATGGAAGGAAAAGTGGACACTGCTGCACGTGCCCAAAAAACTGATCTAAAGTATTAAACAGAGAAGAATGATTTGCAAAATTCACTGTTCGTAAAAGGTGGCCATACAATGTTTCAGATGTACAACCAATTGATTCTAAACTTTATAACCAACATTATTGGCAGTGGCGAAGCTCTTAAGAGGCTTTTCAGGCTTAGCCTAACCAAAAAAATTGAGTTGTTATACCTAGTAACAACATAAGTTCGCAATAGCGATGTATCGTAACATTTGATTTCACTCCAGTTTTTTCATATATTAAATTCACTGTTAGCAATCATTCCAGTATTGTCCAAAAAAGCCTTTCAATTTTGTGTAAAGTGGTTTGTACAGAGAGAACATCGAGGTAATTATGTGTTGAATTAAAGGAGAAACCGTTTTCAAGGTGGATGTATGAAACAAAATAGGAGATTGACACCACATCAGTTTATAACAAAAGTGCGTGTATGTGTGACATATTAAATTTGTGTTATATGGCTCATACTGAGAGAGCACTGAGGTCATTATTTGTAGAATTAAAAGAGAAACTGTTTTGAAGTTGGACGTACGAAACAAAATGTGCTTACAAATATACGAGATCGACACCACATTTACTTATGGAAGAAGACAAAACAGAAATCTTCAGTTTTCATTGCATACGATACACCCTTGGCTAATAGAGTTATATTGTTATACCTATATGCTATTTGGGGGTGAGGTCATCATCTTCTTGTGAGGTCTGTATCACAAAAAATTGTGATAGAAAAGCCAAGACACATCTGCTGTATAGAAAGGTAGAAGGTAAGCAGATTTTTTCAACCTACCCGGTATTTACACCTTAACTTCACCACTGATTGTAATGTAATGACTCATGTTATACAGGGTGATTCACGAAAATTGTGCAATACTCTAGGATGTGATTTCTGTCATTCTGATGAAAAAAGTTCATATAAACATATGTCATATTTTTAACTTGAATGAGTTACGCCCTCCTGAATGTTAAACATAAACATATTTATATTGAAGGTTTAAGCATTTAAACTATTTACAACAGTGGTACTGGGTGTATTATAAATTCATTAAAGATTATTCACGTTATTACTCACCTGAAAAAAAAGTATTAAAGCCGATTTTCAAAGACCCCACCTTCTGCAGCAATACACGTAGTCGCCTGAGTGTGAACTGCGCGCTGCATTCCCTAACTTCCACTGTTTGGATGCTAGGTAGCTACGTTGTACCAGTGTTGAGTTATGTCTAACCGTGACCCTGATGTCACGATATTTTGTGTCGCTGCTATCAGATGTACTGCAACACATACAACTCCAGATGTCCAGAGAGAGACAGTTCACAAGAATGCGTGTTATGGAAGAAACAAACGTGATTTTATCCGATTATAGAGCAGCTGGCTACGGACTGGAAGGTCCGGGGTTCGATCCCAGGTGGTGACAGGATTTTTTCTCGTTGCCAAACTTTCAGAATGGCCCCGAGGTTCACTCAGCCTCCTATAAAATTGAGTACAGGGTCCTTCACGGGGGTAAAAGGCGGTCAGAGCGTGTTGCCGACCACACCACCTCATTCTAGTGCCGAGGTCATGGAAAGCATGGGGCTCTACTTCCATGCCCCCCAAGTGCCTTCATGGCATGTTACGGGGATACCTTTACCTTTTTACTATTATATTATATATAAAGAATATATTAACTTTCTGACTAGTATGCTTGTTTTGTTTATGTCACAAAAGATATTTTTGTTGAGTATAAATTTTTTCTTTGTTTTCTTAATGTCATAATAAATAATGATAAAGCATGGTATAATGCATTCATGAACCTGATGCTAATTAGGGCTACCTAAACAGTCATAAGATACAGCAGCCATTATATTTTCTCTGTATTTAAAAAAACATAAAAAACAGCTGGTGGTATTCAACGCACGACCTCAGGAATACCAGCCCAGAATGCTACCATTATGCTACAAGTGTAACAAGTAGAATACTTTAATTATAACTGTATACAGCAGGCATCGTGGTCCAATAACATATAACATCGCCTGTCTCCGAATTGTAGTGGAGATACCCGAAGGGAACTTAGTATCTTGAGAGTGGCCACTTTTTCTTTTGAAAGCCGTACTGTGTGTGAATAATGTGTGGGTAGTACGTATTAAAAACAAATTTAAAATCTTCAACCGTATATTTTCATCGTCCATAATATAAAACAAATTATAATAAGGCTATGTAAAAATTCTATGAGCTAAATCAGTGGAAAAATAATCCAATACGAAATTTGCTAGGGACAGTGTAGGTGGAACTATAACTGAATTTGTATTATTCCTGTCTGAAAAAGGGACAGAGAGGAAGGCAGAAAATAGAAACGAGTGGAGAATACTGGATTTGCAGTGCAAGACCTGCCCTTGGGCAGAACACTATGAATGAATGAATGAATGTCTGAAATTCCATATAGCAGCGTTTCTCAAACTATGGTCCGCGGACCACCTGTGGTCCTCGAGTTCTGCCCTTGTGGTCCTTCAAAAAAGACAGAAGAAAAAATAAAATTCAAACGAATTGCGTATCACAATATAGCTGAAAATCTCAGAGTCTGGAAATGACACATGGCAATCGCCTTTCACTTTTTCTCCCAGTACTAATATTTTATGAAATTTCTTACCCCACCCTTCTACCCACTTGCCACTCTACTCTCAGCAACAAAAGAGGGATTTAAAGCACTATGAACGTGGCGTATCTCGCCATCTTTTCCCTGCACATCTGGCGCCGAGTCTGTAATCCAGCCAGGGACCACCCGAATTCATAACAGAGGACCAAAGTACCGAACCTTTTCATGTATTGATGACTTTCTTAATAGTTTTGCCGACACCCAGTCTGCACATTGAAATGGACAGATACCTATACGTCATACACCAAGAATAGAACGTGCCAAATTGCATCTCTACTTGCTGAAAAACGGGCATGTTTCTGCATTAATTTTTTATTTGCTTTTCCAGATGACGATATAAGAAATTTTAGACTCTGCTTATTTTAAAATCCGTCAGGTTTACTTTTTAGACTTGCGTGTTTCGTCTCTAAGTGCCATTTCAATTTCGCGAATTTCATACACTCATTTGAAAGCAGAGGACCGAGGTTTTGGTTCACTCTTATTGGCACACCAAGTAAATCCAAGTTCCAAATAACTCTTGTCATATTTACTGAAGTATTTTTTCTTGAATAACTACTAGTAGGACTAGTATAATTACTATATATTTCTTCACACACAGCTTCTGAATTATTAGCACTGTCTAAATGAAGCGTATCATCATGTTCCTTTCTTTTCAAGGATCCTGATCGAAGCCAATTTTCCATTATTTATAATGGGCACTATTTAACAGAGACATGGACAACTACTAGCGTGTACCATATAAGAAGGATTTCAAACAACAAACTGTTAACAGGCAAGCAATGAATCAACACTGCACAGAATTTGCTATAAGTTACTTGTGATTGGTTACAAAAAATATAATTACAAAAGTATTATAATTAATTAATTCTATTTTAAAATATAAGTATACTGGTAATAAAATATGCTACAAAAATGATAAATTTTCTTTCGAAGGGAACAAGAGTAAGGTGGTCCCGGAACTGTTCTAACTTAAAAACATGGTCCCCACTTCAAAAAAGTTTGAGAAACGCTGCCGAATAGTGTAAACACTTTTTTTTTTTTCGAATCTGTGACAAACTCTGGCCTAATGAACTTAACAATATATGGTGAGGAAACACTTCACAATATTTGCGCTCATGAATGAAGGTATGCACACAGTAAGGTTGAGATACGGGCCGCCTGAGTGCGATTGCTTACTGGAAGACTCCAGCCTTCAGGGCTGTAAAATGCATGTGAAGGTAGCCACTTGTAGTCAGTTTGAGGGACGCTTTGTGAGCAAATGGCTGTATGTCCATGCGTTACTAGGTGCGTTCATTGTGTGCTAATTGTTACTCTTCGATTAAAAGAAAATATAAAAAAAAAAAAATTTCTAAAAATCACATTTCAGGTGGTTATGACAGTTAACAGGGAACTTCCTATGATGATGCTGGGGAAGTAATGCCACTGTGGAAGCATTGTTTTCAAATGTTCTTGCCTATTGTTATCGGTTTTAAATACTGTATCATTTTCAATTCCAGTAAATATACGCTGTAAATATAAAAATACAAATGCTACCCTTAAGTGTGGTGACACTATCACCCTTTCTGCCTGTTACAGCTGCTGCACTTACCTAATACGCAGTCATGCCCAGGCGATCCATAACTAAAAACCCTCAATGCACAGTAGCGTGCAAATTAATCCGAACACGACATATTTTTACATTTTCTGTCATTGTTGGCCTCACACCTGCTCATACTGCTTTAATTGACATCTGTAGTACATGTAATTCCATTACTGAAGGTCTGTCATTATTTTTTTTATAATATGTGACATTTTGCCTGTCGTTTTGTACTTATAAGCATTTCAGTTGTGTTGAAGACTTAATACTGCAATCCTGTGTACATTCTGTCGTCTTCACAAATGGATACAATTCCACGAAAACGGTCTAAAATAATAACATTAGCAGAGCATTCTTCTATGACACAGAGGCAAATTGCTGCAGAATGTCACATTGGTTTGGCTACTGTTAATTCGATCATAAAACGATACAGGGAGACTGGATCCATCACACCCCAAAAAAAAAGGAAACTGTGGCCGGAAAAGGAAGACTTCACCTGCAGAAGATCGTTTAATTGTCAGGAAAAGTAAATTAAATCCTAGACTAACTGCTGTCGACTTAACCCGCGAGTTAATGGCTACCACTGGGGCGAATATTCACGTCACAACAGTGCGGCTTAGGCTTTTGGAAGCTGGACGAAGGGCTCGTAAGCCTATTAAGAAGCAACTGCTAACTCCTGTTATGTGCAAAAAACGCTTAATGTGGGCAAAATTACATCAACACTGGACAGTGAATGACTGGAAGAATGTACTTTTCTCCGATGAGTCTCATTTCGAGGTCCACGGCCACCGTGTTTCTTACATACGGAAAGGATCCGAAAAAGTAACAGCAGCTCATCTCCAACAAGCACCCAAATACCCCCATAAAGTAATGTTTTGGGGTTGTTTTACACATGAAGGGCCTGGAGCATTAATACCTATCAAGGGAATGATGAATTCTGATAAATATATTCACTTATTGGAAACCAGAATCATACCCCAGCTGCAAAAATCATTTCCGGATGGCAGAGGTGTGTTCCAACAAGACTTGGCACCATGCCATATGTCTCGAAAAACTACAGAATTCTTCAACAAGAAGAATATTCAGGTACTCCCTTGGCCAGGCAACTCACCCGACATCAACCCCATTGAGAACTTGTGGTCAAGTTGCAAAAGAAGAATGCAAAAAATGGATTGTTCTACAAAGGAGAAGATGATTTCTGCCCTCATTGGTGTATGGTTTCGCGATAAAGAAATGAAGAATATTTGTGGGAAATTATTGGAATCCATGCCAAATCGTCTCAGAGCTGTTCTTAGGAACAAGGGAGGCCACACAGATTACTGAGGTATGTCTTAGATCCTTTTTTTTATCCCGTTTGAGTGTTTTTGCATAAGTAATTACGTAGTTCGGATTAATTTGGACGCTACTGTACATAACGTGTAGTATAACGTTCCTAATGTTTCAGAAGAATTCCACAGACAATATAAATTAACATAGATCTGAGTGTAACAAAAGTTTCTGGTACAGTTTGTTAAAATTATTCTCTTCATTAGTTTCCATTTTCCCAGGAATTATGATCAAATTTTATGATACAGGAGTTGGTACTACTTGATTGTGGTGTGATCCAATTCTTTATTAATAATTTGGCGGGAAATGTCACATTGTTGAAGACAGGTGCTCAATATCTTAACAGTGTAAGTTAATTTCTAGTAAAAATAGGTAGTGTAAATTACGAGATCATAAATTTTGTGATTTTAATTATGGTGAGTATTGTTTTATATTCTTTAATCAATAAAATATCTTGTAGTATGATTGAAATTAAGTGTCATCTTCTTTCAATGTTATTATTCATAACACAAAAATGTAACAAAAGTTTCTGGTATGTATCAGGAATTATTGTTACATCTTTATTTTCCTATAATATCTGGATAATAAACCAATTAAATGTCATTTTTAATGCGTAATTTTAACACACGATACTGACACTTATTTTTAATTACTCAGGTCACCATGGCACCAAGGAAAGGTGAGCATGTTCGGTCCTAGGTTCAAGCCTTGGTCAAGACTGGAAAATCAGTACATGATATTGCCAGGTTATTCAAAATGTCACTAACAACAGTTTAAAAATGGAAGAATCAAACGGATGGTTCTGTTTCTGATGCTAAACGATCAAGTCGACCAAATAAAGTGTCACCTCAAACAAACAGGAAAATAAGGGAGTGGGTGAAGGACAAGGTTGGTGTAGGAAATCGGGCTGTGGCTAAAAGGCTGAATTTTTCGCAGTGTTACCATTCTGTAAACAAAAACATTTCACACGAGACAATCAGTAGGCATTGCCGTAGTCAGGACTGGGGTCGGAGGTTTTATGTACCAAGAATCAAGCCAATGCTGAGTGAAAAGAATCTATCCGATCGAATAAATTTTGTGAAAGATTGCTGAAAGAAGGATACATAGAGGATGCACGTGCTGCCAGAATTCTAAGAGCTCATATTCTGTTCACGGATGAGTCACCTGTGGAACTTCACTCTATTCCGAATTGTCAAAGTGCCAGCATTCGAACAGCGGATCCATCCTCTATAAAGCCTATGCAGGTACCCAAGTTTGACTTTAAGATTATGGTGGCCGGAGGAATCTCACGTTATGGAAAGATACAATTTATTGTCGTCAATGAGAAGAAAACTGTAAATGGCGAATATTATTATACACATTCTCCCAGCATATTCTAAAGTTCTAAGGGATACCACATCCACTGTTGTGGCTGAGGGGTTAGCGAGTCTAACTCTGAACCCAGTCGGGATGAGTCCTGGTTGGGACAAGTTGCCTGGGTAAGGTTTTTTCGGGATTTTTCTGTCACTCATATGAATGAACATCAGATAACTTTATCAGGCGATTGGAACCCCACTCATCTTCGCCACTTTCTTTTCTCCCCTGTCATACTTTCATTCATCATCCCATTACTTCTTCTGGTTTTCAGATCGCTCTACAGTGGTCCTCCAAAGTTGCTGGCACTCTCGACCATCCTCCATGAATTGTATTCAAGTGATGATGGATATCTTCTGCGACGGAACCCGGGGCAGACCTTCTCGGGGAGGACTTCTGCCTCAGACCATTGAGAAAGCCTTGGGGGGCGGGGGGGTTCCAGAAGCAGGACTGGTACATGGACTTTGTTGGCTGTAGGGACCGGTCGTTAAGGGGGTCAAGTGGTTAGGTCGGTGCGCATAGAGAATCGTGGGCACGCAGCTCAATCCATATGGGGCGATGTACAATAGACCTCAAGTCGTAGTGCGTGGGATGTTTCCTCCCTCCATTCTAACAAGAAAAAAAGGAATACCATTAAATTTCAAAACAACATATTGTGTTCCTCATGCAAGATGAAGCCAGGGCCCACACAGCTAATGGCACACTGGACACAATAAAGATTTCTGGCATCAAAGTCTCGACAGACAGGCCTGGAAATTCTCCAGATTTAAATCCCATAGAGCACCTGTGGAGCAGATTACAAGACAGTGTGTTTCAAACACCCAGACCAAAAACCAGGTCGGTCAATGATTTTTCCCGCCCGAGCAAATTCTACTGGAAGATTTCACCGTGATTATCACCTTCATCTCATTCAGACGCTAAATAACCTAGATGTTGATACAGCGTCGTAAAATAACCCAATAAAATAAATAAATAAAATAAACACCCAGACCAAGAAATCGCAATGATTGCCCGACTGCTGGAAAAGTGACTCACAGACATTTTTAGATTCACAGACAGTTTTTGGTAGACGTGTCTTCAAAAAAGAAAGGATATAAAGCTACGGTTTGGCTACGACGATCTTCGTCGAACGAACATCGCCGACGATTGAAATCGCCAGCGGTCATCGTCAGAGAGTGGGTTCTTTACCGGCGAACTTCGTAGATGGTTAGTAAATTGTTTTATATAGTTGACCATGTCTAATCAGCTGATATATGGATGACAATATGATAACTTTATAATATAAGTTTTGCCTTGAAAAACAAGTACCGATCTTTAAAGTAGTTAGTGTCATGTTTAGAAATAGATATACAGAGGGGTATTTTAATTCACTCATATTAAGACATCTTGAAAATGAACCCACCAATTTTAAGGAATATTTCAGACTTTCTCCCGAACAATTTCATTTTGTCTTAAGTTCAATTCAAAATGATATTGTAAAATTACCCACAAAATTTATTCACAAACCAATAGCCCCAGCTGAAAGATAAGCATAACGTTAAGGTAAAAACCATTTATAAAAAACACCTTACTTTTACTTTTTCAAAGTTATTTTTTTTCATTTAGAAGCATTTATTTAGGACATAATGTTACAAATAATAATAAAAAAAAACAATGTGAGGAGGAGGTTGTTGCACTTCTCTCCTTTGCTCGGAATTCCACTTCACTTACTATTTCACACTCAAACTTTTGCTTCAGTAGCTAAATCTGCCGCGTCGTGCGTATCCTTCAATTATAAATCACTTTACTCAATTGTATTAACAGTTCTGGTTGTTGCAAAATATAGATTTGTTATTGTTTACGTTGGTTCTTCTTTTTGGCTCATGTCGAACAGTGATTTATGTTTAATCAATTAATATCTCGTATTCATTAGTGGAGAAGTTGGAGAAAGATTTCTGTTTTACCGCCATTATGATATGTATGATGTATAAATCACATGTTATTGATTTAACACATGACCTACTGTAATTTTACAATTGGTTTCTCGGCGATGATCGCCAGGTTTTTGCCTCCAAGGCAAACGCCTACGATGTTCTTCGAGCCCAGCGACGTTCGTTGACGTTCATCGCCGTAAAGAAACCATGCACCTTCAAATCAACGGGACAGAATCCCAACGAAGATCGCCAGCGATGATCGTCGGCGAAGATCGCCGTAGCCAAACCGTAGCATAATACAAACTACTGAAGAACAGTAAAATAAAATTAGAAAAATAAAGTAAAATTTTCACTTTACCAGAAACTTTTGTTACACCTTACCAGCTCATCTTTATCGTGAAACATTTTCCAGAACTATTAGATTTGAAAGATCCTTTGGCTGTGTGTAGGAGTACCTATATGTTTTTATAAACTTCCAATGTCCGCACTATTCTTTTCACGTTCACTGCATTTAAATGGTCTCTCCTCCGTGTGTTGGCGAGCGTGAATCTTGAAGTATTCCGCTCCTGCGAAACACTTTCCACAGACATTGCATTTGAATGTTTTTTCGCCTGTGTGTATTCGTGAATGTCTTTTTAAAACTGCCTTTGATGTGAAACACATTCTACATTGGTCACATTTAAATGGTCTCTCTCCGGTGTGTAGACGGACGTGAAACTTCAAATTACTAGATTCTCGGAAAAACTTTCCACAGACATCGCATTTGAATGGCCTTTCGCCTGTATGTATGCGTGAATGTTTGCTTAAACCTGTCGGATCTGAGAAACACTTTCCACACACCTCACATTTGAATGGATTCTCCTCTGTGTGCACGCGTGTATGAACCTTCAAATTCCATGATCTTGTGAAATACTTCCCACAGACATCGCATTTGAATGGCTTTTTCATTGTATGTACATGGGAGTGAAGTTTCATAGATTCTGATGTGATAAAAACCTCATGGCATATATGACACTTAACAGAATTATGGCTCATCTCACTGATATCTGGCCTGCTATCATACTGTGGCAATTTGTCTTCTTCACGATAAATTCCGGTACATTCTAGTGACACTCTCTTCTCAACATTATCCACAACGCTGAAACAAACATAAAAGTTTGTCGATCTCTTAATAACACAAGGAAATAAAAAAAAAATAAATTATAGAAAAACATGTCGAATTTAATATTCCCATTTATATGGCTTTCATATACTTTGAGAAAGCATTTGATATGATTAGCAAAACAAAATTGTGGATGATATTAAAAAAGAAAGGAATTCCTGAGCATTTAATAAGGGTGATACAAAGTATGTACAAAAATACAAAAATCCAAATGAATATAAACAAGATTACCACCAACTTGCGAGAAGTTAACCAGGGGTCAGACAAGGGTGTCCCTTATCACCTACACTTTTTAATTTATACCTAGACGAAGCCGTAAGAGAATGGCAAAACAATTTAATAACACATTATTTTATAGATAATATCATTTTAGACTACTTACTTTTCGCAGACGACCAGTTGGTGTTGGCTGATTCTGAATACAACCTACAGAGAGCAGTCCATTTGTTGAGAATTGTTGCTAATAAATACAATCTAAAATATCCCAAAGGAAAACTAAAGTATTTGGTTTCTGCGGAAATAATACACTAAGATCTAAAATTGTAATAGAGGATAAGATGATTGAACAAGTAAATTCTTTTACTTACCTTGGATGTGATCTCTCTTACATATCCTCCACAGACGTAGAAAACTAGTTAAATAAATTTTTAAGACTTATTGGTACAATTAAATGTACACTTATAAATAAAGTCGACAGGCAAACTGTGTTCAAATTTTACAAGACACTGGCAATTCCAACATTGTTATATGGTTCAGAAACGTGGATTCTGACTAGAGACCAACAGAGAAGAATTGAGGCCGCTGAGATGAGACTCTTAAGGCCACTAGCAGGATTTAGACTACAGGACCATAAGAGAAATGAAGATATACGTCAAGAACTGAATATCGAGAGTATAATAACTATAATTAAAAAATATAGAAATAATTGGTACGACCATATAACAAGAATGCCCAACGACAGGATACCTTTTAGAACATGGTGTTACAGGCCTACACGAAGAAGACGAGTGGGGAGACCAAAGAGACGTTGGAGAGACCAGTTTGACAGATAAAATTCTGGAGGCAGAACAGGCCATCGGCCTAAACCTTGAAGTTATTGATGATGACGATGAAATTCTTGGTGCTTTGGTTTTCGATCTTTTCTTGGGGTTATTTGATGCGCTAATTCAGGAAATGACGTTGGCTATGCTGTATCTTCTCTAGTTTCTTAGATATTGTTCAATTTATATAATATATATTATAATTCTGTTTTGTTACAAAATTATCTATAAAAACATCATGGAATCAAAAAATCATTTTGATGGCTTTTTTTTTTTTTTTTTTTTTTGCTAATATCACAGAAATCAATTTAAATAATCATCCTGATCTACCTTTAGCTATGAGATCTGTGCCGTACTCGCATCTTTTACTATTCCACTCTTCCATGAGTCACCACAGCTCTCAGAGGATGGATCCTAGGTATGTCTGATATAGCACAAGGTAAAGAAAGTGGCGACAGAAACAGTGATTGTTTCAATTAGCTTCACATTTGAATGCTTTGGCGAGAACGAGTTGAATGACCTGATTAGGGACTGAATCTTTCTAAGGAGTCTTCTGAATTGTTCGCCTACAGACTACAGAAAAGAACGTACTTCAGCCTGGTATGAAAATTACATTTTATCGAAGGAGAGACAGATATTTGCTGCCATTTTCTTTTTAGTGAAGACGAAAACATAGTATTCTACAGTAATTTTGGAGGCTTTCCGAAGAAAATGTTTTTTATTTTAGTATGTTGTTTTACGACGCTTTTCAACAGCTTAGGCTATTTAGCGTCTGAATGAGATAAAGGTGATAATGCCGGTGAAATGAGTCTGGGGTCCAACACCGAAAGTTACCCAGCATTTGCTCATATTGGGTTGAGGAAAAACCCCGGATAAAACCTCAACCAAGTAACTTGCCCCGACCAGGAATCGAACCCGGGCCACGTGGCTTCATAAGGCGATCTTCGAATTTCTTCATGATAAGCCCTGTTCTTCATCATCTAGACGAATCTTAAACGCTCTGATTTACAGTTTTCAGTTTATATCCATGTAGATATGTTCTGAATATCCTGGTTTGCCCTCTCTACACTACCCTGGCTTTGTGTCGAATGTATAATTGCCAAATTGCTCCGCATGGATTTTAGGTTGGAAACCACTCAATTGGCAAAGTCTCTGCCACTGTTTGATTGTAGCATGGCAGGAGCTCCAAAAATGCAAAATATGTCCATTAATTGTTTGGCTACTTCTGCTCTCTTTTATGTTAGTGGCCTTAACTGCACGAACTTGATCAGATGATCTTCATATATCATAATGAAACGAAAGCTTCCATCCGGCTGTGATTGCATTTCGATCAAATCAACCATTCATTGTGGAAAACACCATCGACTTATTAACCAAACCTTTTTCTGAGATGCTAGCTTTATTTTTGGCAGGGTACACAAAACTTTCAGGTATAGCAAAATAGATTTCTTGTGTAATCTTTCTGTATTTCTTTTTTACTTCAGATACCATCCTACGCTTTCCACCATGGCCAATGTTTAAATGAACTTGTAAAACATCAAACAGATTTTCATTTTTCACACAGTACTTAAATGATGTGATGGTATTATCTCCTGTTACTACTGGTGCAATCAACTTCTCTTCTTCTCCAATCATAAGCACATCATATTTTTTTAAACGTTGGTAGGAGAGAGCCGACTTCTTCTTCTGTTCTTTCGCGATCTTTATTTTGTGAATTAAATACATACGGGTATTTCATATGAAATCAATCAGTAAAAAACCTCGCATTTTTTAATACTCTAAATTAGAGTAGGGAAGAAATAGGGAAGAAATTCTTCCCTATTTATACAACGTGCTGAGGAGAATGCATTTGCAAAAATATACTATCAAAAGTCAAACGGTTTTCATATTGTTGAGCGACAAATTTATCGTATTTTAGAAATACTAGCATCTTTCAGCGCTCAGAACTCTGGAACAATTTACTGCAGAACATTGAACAGGAGCTCATTTTGAAGCTGACATTTGGTAAGTTATGTTAAGAAGTAATCCTTATTTTTATTGTATACAGAGACAGATAATCTGATCTGATTTTATTTACTTTTAGGCTTTTTGCCAATTTATAAAATTATAAAAGAAATATTGAGAAAAAATTTTGCATTATTAAGAGGGATTCGGCATTGTTTGTTTAGTGGTACGGCAATAAGTTTCGAGGGTATTGAATAAATTATTTTCACATGCCTAGACTTGAACGGCGCAGTACCGCACGCTCTGACCGAAAAATGAAGATAAACGAGCGTTGGGAGAAGGAGTCATGCCACCCACTGAGACAATGATGTGACATGTTTAGCCTCCAGCATGCGAGCAAAACTAGCCAAGTTGCGTTTGCATTTTATAAGTGCAAGTGTTGTGACTCAGTATTTTTCAAGTTTATATCTATTATTATTGCTGGGATCATAAAAAATGAGGACATAATGCAAGAACTTCAAATAGAACCCATTATACAGTTCATCAGCAAATATCAACTTCAGTGGAAGGGTCATCTCGAACGAATGAATCGATGCAGAATTCTAAAAGCACTGTTTCATTACCATCCATATGGCAAAAGATCTCTAGGCCGTCCAAAGAAGAGATGGACTGAAAATTCTAGTTTGAGACCGTAACAGGCCACTTGGCCTAATACTTGTTAGGAAGGTGATGATGATGATGATGATGATGATGATGATGATATCTATTATCGATCAAATTATTGAGTTAAATGCATGTCTTTCGTGAGGGCTTCCATAATATAAACATTTTCTACATTGTAAAAAAATTTATTTCAGGTTGCTTAAAATGGAGGACAAATCTTACTCAGATCACCTTCAACTTACGCGTCACAAAAGGGTCAATGTTAAAGGACTTCGGAAAGCATCCCGTTCAATTGCAGAAAATTTTAGCATACTTGAAATGCAGTTCAATCAAGAGAAGTCATAGAAAAAAATGTTCAGCCAACTTGCAGTGTTCAAGTTGAAAATGGAATAACAGCAACAGTAATAATGAAGAATTGGGTAGGAGTGAAATGGAATGTGTTGACAAGGCAACCCTCACTACTTTAAATGAAACATTCACTGTGATTGGCGTGAGTCTGGTGAAAAAGAAAAAAATATATCAGAAAAAGTATCCCAAAAATAAATTAAAACAGATAGAGATGTCACTGAAAGAAAAGGTTTTCCATCAGTGTGATACAAGTAGTGATTCTATAAACGAACCGGATAATGCAATCCTGGAGAACCTTAAAACAGCATTCTGCCTTCCCAGGACAGAAAAACCAAAATTCAAATTCTCACCAACTCTCCCTTCTTCATGGTCCGAGTAATTCCCAGCAACCAGACATATATTTTCCATCACGAAGGACTTTAACATAAGAGGTCTAATTATGTATAGGCTACTCAAGAAAGCAAAATAGGTCACAGACTTCCGGTTATGACAACAAAATTAGTTCAAAAGTTTTACGAATCAGAAGAATTTAGTAGAACTACGCCTGGAAAAAGGGATTTTGTAACAGTTAGATAACACAGCAAAAAATTGGCAATTGTGCTGTGAACTCTAAAGAAGAACAAACATCCTGGTGTTAAAAATGGATTTTCTAATTCGCTAAATTAAGGCCACAGCATTGTATTTTAGCATTTGTGAAAGAAAAGGTTTTCCATGCTGCATCAGAATGTAAAGTTAATGATATGTGGTGCAAAACTCCCAGAGCTAACCAAAAGAGAAGAATTAGGTCTACCAAGACTGTATTGCAAGAACCATTTGCAGTCCACCACTACTGTCATGTTATTTTGATAAGTGTGCTGAGTGTCCTGGAACATTAGATTTAGAAACACAATTACAATCTGTTTTTGATGAAGCTTTGATAGTCTCAATTTTATGTAGACCAGACGTCTCAGTTTTCTCGAAGCACTTCCTCCTCTTTATCATTTTTCAATGTAAGACGAAAAGATAAGGAGCAGTTCGTGTATCTCCGGAGAATCACTGATAAACGTTTGAATAGACATCTGCAACCGCGACAATGTTGTCTCTATCTCCGAGGAAAGAATGTCCTTATTACCGCAAATGTATGTAAAAGCTCATCAGGGAAAGAAATTGCAAACTGCAAAAGTTTCAGTGATAATGGACGGAAACATTAATCTAAAGTTGTTACCTAATTTGAATCAAGACCAGTTAACAAATATAATGAAGTAGTGAAGGACTTGAGGAAAGAATTTGAGAGAACATATCATAAGAATACGTACTTAACAATCAACAAGTTTAATTGTAATTTTATTATTATTATTATTATTATTATTATTATTATTATTATTATTATTAAATTATTATTAATTTAATTGAAATTTTATTAAATATAGTATGAACAAAAAGGGAGATACCAAAACCATTTACTAGAAATGAACTATTTTGTTGTTTAGTCAACTGTCCTAAGACAGTCTGAACCTCAAGAAATCAACAAAGACTAGAGGCAACTCAGGCCAGGAGATAATGGGATAGAACCAATTCCTTGTGCTTAAATAATTACGTAACATGTATGGTTCTTCATGCTTCAGATGTCTTGTTTTTACTCAAATAAAAAAAAATTTTTATTTATTTTATTGGGTTATTTTACGACGCTGTATCAACATCTAGGTTATTTAGCATCTGAATGATATGAAGGTGATAATGCCAGTGAAATGAGTCCGGAGTCCAGCACTGAAAGTTACCCAGCATTTGCTCGTAGTGGGTTGAGGAAACCCCGGAAAAACCTCAACCAGATACTTGCCCCGACCAGGATTCGAACCCGGACCACCTGGTTTCAGCCAGATGCGCTGACCGTTACTCCACAGGTGTGGACGAAAATACATTTATTACTATTATTACTATTATTATTATTAATTATTATTATTATTATTATTATTATTATTATTATTATTATTACTGCAAACGACTTAAGAAATGTTATTCCTTCCGAAAACAACCGTCTGTTTTGGCAGTACAACTCAAAAGTGCCGCTTTGTGGAATTTCTCCCGCGACATTACAACTTAGCTCACTCATGCTTGTAACATAAATGAACGATTGGCTATCTTCAGGCATTGCGCTTATCTCTTCAGCTGACTACGCTATCTACGTTTGCTCTGTGTAACAACTTTTATGCATTGGCCTTGAGATGCCTGATGTAGACAGTGGGTAACTACAGGGAAAACGACATTACAAATCCTGGAAAATCTACAGATGAATTTATAAACGTGTTAATTGGAAAGTTACAGTAGGAGCACTCAAAAAACATTCATTTTTTGCGAGGCAACAAATACTCTTTTATGAAGAAACAGAAATTAATCTAAAGCATTGGGAATTCGTAGTGACACTAGACTTCTCTGAAAATTATGCTTTCATTATTCAAGATGAAGTACCTGGTTTCCATTGGAACAACAATCAGGCAACAGTACATCCGTTAGTAGTTTATCATAGGAACAATGACACTGAGAAATGTGACTCTTCTGTAGTTAAGTTATATCCAATTTTGGAATGTAGGCTTTCACGGCCGGCGTTGATAGGATGCGTATTTTCAGAGCTAGAGGGCTGTGGTCTGTCGGTGTTACAACCAAACGTTTCGTCCACTACTCCGGTGGACATCTGAAGATGTTTGGTTGTAACACTGACAGACCACGGCCCTCTAGCTCGGAAAATACGCATTATATCCAATTGCCTGAAACATGATACTGTTGCAGTCCACCTCTTTCAAAAACAATTAATTTTTTTAAACAGAAGTATGACAAGGTGGAAAAAATATTCTATTTCAGTGACGGTACTTCTTTTCAATATAAAAACAGAAAGAACTTTATCAATCTGTGCTATTATGAAGAAGTTTGGCATAAAGGCAGAGTGGCACTTCTTTCCTACTTCTCATGGAAAGGGATCGTGTGACGGAATAAAAAGACAGGCAGCCAGAGCCAGTCTCCAACGTCCAATTCATAACCAAATCACCACTCCGTTTGAATTATTTCAGTGGGCAGCAGCAATTTGACCACAATAACATTCTGCTACGTCAGCAAAGAGGATTATGCAAGGGAGGCTAAGGAGATGGTGCCCAGATTCGAACGCATCACGAATGTAAAGGGACTTTGTCGACATGATATTCCTGTCTCCAAGTCAAAACTTGTGACAAAAACATATTCTTCTGCAGAAGGGGCCTCGAAGTAAATGTGAGTAAATGTTTGGATGCAGTTTTCTTTGTTTTGTCATTTTACTCCTGTGTTTAAGAAAGCCTATGATAAAGCTGCTCAAAGACGTTTTATAGTTTAACCTAGACTCACTACGAGCGCTGTTCCTCGACCAAAAATTGAACACTTTCGCGCATCTCCATCTTGAAGGTGAGTGCCATGTTAACTGACAATATGTTTACACCACGATTCCGCCTAATTTGAAATAACATAGAAGGTTATTCAGTATTATTGAATGTGTTAGAAGTAAGTGCGTATTAATTTAATCAATAGTGTGTGTATATAGTGTTTATATAGTTTAAATGAATCGTTCTCCTGTGATATACAAAATCACAGTGTAGGCCTACTATTGTGCTACATATGAGGCCTATACAAATAGTATTTTAATCATATTTCTTTGTTATAAGTGAAACCATCGTACAGCTCTTGTGCAGCATACAACTGTACAAATAATGTTCTTTTATCATTTATTTTCATCGTACTCCTATAAAATTCCGTAAGATCATGGTGCATAGTTGTGCCGCATACAACTGTTTCTTACGAATCGACGTAAGAAGGATTCGAAATTTCTTTTCACAAGTAAATTAGTTACATATATTGTATTAGGATATTGTAAAATGACTGAGAACATTAGTACATATTTATTGTTTTAATAGAAGAGAATGTTTTATAGATGAAAACTTTCTTTTTAGGTTTCCATTGCAAAAGCCTGAGCTTCTCATAAATGGTTATCTGCCGTTAAACGCGATAAATTTATACCATCAATTGACCATATTGCAAAGAAGAAGTTAGACAGCATCTGAATCAATTTTATTTATGAATCAATAGGTGAGTGCAAAATAAATCTGGTTAAGTATTTTCATACTATCTAGATATAGCCTGGTTAAATACTTTGACATTCTTGCACATTTTCGATTTAATAATAACAGTTGATGCATTTCCTTGTTTATTGAAATATTTATTATTAGGCTAAGCAAAATGCACACAGTGTGCAAGATTAAGTTAATGTCCTAACTCGATTAATTAAATATTTCAGGAACTCCATCGGTACAGATTTCATGAATTGTGTAAATATGAATAGGCCTAATCACGAAGACAAGAATTTTTAATTGACAGTTTTAGCATAACAGCTTTCCTATTTGTTGTTCAAAAGATGGCGAATAAAACGACAGTTCAGTTTCTTCAGTTATTTGCTGTTGCCAGACTACTACAGGAATGCAAATTACGTTTCACTGTTTATAATTGTTTTTATCCTTGTTACTCTTTTAGGCAGTAATATTTGGTTATTTTTTTATGGTAAGGCTTAGTGTCTTTTGTGGCTGGTTCTATCAGCATTACTTTTCGTCCGCTATTTTTCACGACCACAAGATGCACACACATGTGCAAGATTAAGAATGTTCTCACTCGACATTGAAATATATTTCTGGAAGCCCATCCTACGGATATGATTAATTATGTAAATAGAAATACGCCCAATTCATAAAGACGACGAAGATTATTGACTGACAGTTGCAGGATTAATATCTTTTATTATTTGATGTTATACCACAAGAATGCAGGTAATTGCGTTTTGCTATTTATATTTGTCTTATCCTTGTTACTCTTAGGCTCATGTTTGGTTGTTTTTACGTTGATAGTAATAAATATTAGTTTGTTTTACGATTGCGTTTTATCAGCATTGTTTTGTCCGCCTCAAGATGGCGGCTAAGAAAATTTGGGTCCAGTCAAGCTCTTCTGCAGCTGGCATCCATGGTGCTGCTAGACGACACTTCTCCTGTTTGTCTCCTGGCCTTGCTTGCCTCTTGTAGCTCCCACCTCACAGTCAGCTGGTTAGTTCACGCAAGTAGGCCTACTATTTATTTTCTTTATTTGATATTTTCAATACTTTCTTACCAACGTACCACCAGTAAAAATTATGTGTTTATTTCTACTTTCAATGCAGAATCTAACTATATATTTTTTTAAATATTTTTTAGTTGGCAAAAGCATCTTAATGAGGAAAAATCTAATTTCTCCATTTCCATAAAAAGTACGAAAATCTGTTTATATGTCAATATAAACTTTAATTTCTCAGTATCAAAATAAACCATCATTTTGATCATTGGGTGAAAGGGTTTCGGAGCTACAACAGTTTAAATTTGCTAATTTTATGAAAATACGATGAATTTAAATATTTTTTAATTTAAACAGTATGAAATTCTGATGCCTCAAACTTTGCACAAAGCATTGTATCACAGTTGTCTATAGACAGAAAAAGTTTCATTCTATTTAAAATTGCAAGGTCAATTTTCTCTATATTTCGGTCGATTTGAGATGGAATAGCTCATACATACATAAGTGTTCTGCCCGTGGGCAGAACTTTCACTGTAAACCCGTCATTCTCCAATCTTTCCTGTTCTCTGCCTTCCTCTTAGTCTCCGCATATGATCCCCATATCTTAATGTCATCTAGTTGGACAATTATTTAGCGATATTTATCATCAGGCCGAATTATCATCTCACCTTTTCGATAACAAATCACCAAAAGCTTCACAGAACTTATCTTTCATATCACTGTAATCACACGACATTTGGGTCATTCCAGTGACAGACGTAATATTTTTTAAGTAACTAACTATGATCTTCAGAGGATATTTAATTAAATGCTTAGTAGTTCAAGAAAAAGACATTACTGTCTTTTAACATAAGCATTATAATTATAAACACAAATTCTTAATGAAAAGGAATAATTAATAATGTAAAAAATTTTAAATATTATATGGTGTGATACACGAACATTTTCTTGCCACTTGATTTATTACCAAAATGGAAAATGTTCATAAATTCATTCAGTTGTTTTCCAAACAATTAAGACACTTGTGTAGTACATGTAACTGCTAAATCACAAACTTAAAAAAAATAACAGTGCCATTAAGAAATAAAATATTGCAAATATGTTGTGACACACGAACATTTCTGTCATGTTGGTTACTAATTGTTTTAAATGCACTCTAATACATCACTTCTTGTGAAAGACTTGTACACTATGCCTGCAGTTCTTATTATACCTAGGGTAAGTTAATTAACGTTATTAAATAAAACGATTTTAAATTAATATCAGAAATTTAGTAGCATTTAGCTAATGAGCTAATAATTACACCAATTTATTTATACATAGTGACTACGTACTTACCATAAAAATGTACTGCATAAGCTTGTTTTTATATGAAAAAAATTAACATAAACCAAATATTGTAATCTTTCAAGGAATTAAAAAAAAAAATATTTTATACGAACTTTAGGCATAAATTAAATGTTTTATACTAATTTTAGGCCTACACACTATATTTTTACAACAATTGTTGTTTAGTCAACTGTCCGAAGGCAGGTGTGAACCTCACAATGATACCAAGAAGGCATCACTTATGAGGCAACTAGGCCAGGAGATAATGGGGTAGAATAATCAGTTCTTTTCCCCCTTACAACAGTTATGGAACACATATTTTCAAGAGCGTTTAACCTACAGTATATGTACATTGAAAAAAGCGCGCACTTACACACACACACACACACACGCGCACACTCACATGCACATACAGACAGATATTATCGAAATCAACAATAAGTATTGAAATCCCATTACTAATTATGTTTAGGCGTAAAGACTTTCAATAACAACAAAAATTGTAACTGGATTTTAGGATAAACTTTAGTGACACACGAACATAATATTTTTGTTCGTGTGTCACGTGTTTTTCTTGTAGAATCTGTACATAAATCAAAATGCTGTCCGTATAAGAAGTTGATTGTTATGTGATGTGTCTCATTTTACATTTACGAAACATTTAAAAATTAATTGGTTTTGAAGAAATATAAACAAATATCCATTTGAACGTGACACACGAACTCTCAACCTTTCTTTGTAATAATTGTAATCAAGCACGAAATAATCATTGTATTACGGTTTCTATGCATTATAATTATTAACAAAGGTCAGCACTTCATACTAAATTGAATTTAACATACAGAAGTAATGATTTATTTGCCTTAAATGTGCATTCACGTATGTGATTTATAATAGATAATTTCGCACTCTTAAACCACAGACTTTTTTGTGCCTTTTCTCCCATACACACGTTGTTACACAATCAGAGATGTAAGATTAAAATAATTCGGATCATAACGAAAAAAATGACATATAACAAGCAGAGATTCGTAAGATTTTTCTTTTTTTGAAAAAATGAAAATGTCGCATTTTCAAGGAATTATTTATTTGTTGCCACTTTTGAAGGAAGACTGACTGATGTTGGATACTGTAACAATGAACGGATTTAATTCGAAATATTCTTCTAATTTTCTGACATTATCCAAACAGAAATGGATAATCTCTCTTCGGCTGGATGAAGTCTGAATTGACAATGTTACATCAAAATATTTAATATAAACACGTGTTGGATACTGCCAACATTATCCCGCTAGTCTTTATATTACCAGATTATCGGTCATTAGCCATAACATAAATATAGACACACACATATCGAAGGAACACATTGTAACATCAGATAATAACTCAGGGTAATGAAAAACGCTTCTCTTGTGTTTTGACTTTTAAATCTGTTTTTTGTGTTATTTGGGGCGCTAATTCAGAAAATGATATTGGATAGACCAGACCAGGACAGGATACAGCACTGTGACGTCACCTCTCTCCGCTCTGCCGTCTCGCATTCGACGTCTGTGCAGGGTCCGTGAAATGTGGACAGCAGTTTGCAGAGGGGTGGAGAGGGTATTTGGCGTGCAGGTAGCAGTGATTTACGCGGTAAATAAAAGTGATCTGCGTTCATAACACAGTTTAATGCCAGGATATCCCAATGGTAATGTTAACTCAATTGCACATCTTGTGTACTGATTATAAATAATTCAATTTCTGCTCTATTATGCGAAAATCAATCTATAGCAAAGACAGTCTCATATGCTGGACACTTTCCTGTATCTAATAGTCACGTAGTATTTCATTTCAGTTAATTTGGCGAAACAAATATATAGTAAAATAATACAAGTTTTTATTATGCACGTTCATTTTGTACGTCAAGCTATCCTTTATTTATAATGACTGCAATCACACAACGTGTTTAAAAATAATTAGAAATAATTAAACCTTTGCTGTATTTTATGAAAAAATGCATACAAATTACATTTTCTTTTCTCTGTAATTTGGAAGAAGGCCCAGAACGATTAATTATGTTGACATTTTCCTGCATTTTTTGTTTCTTTTTTCTTTAACTAATTTATCAATATTGGGACATAATGACTGGGCAATATATAATTAAGACTGCATGTTAGGTTGTGATCTGACAAGGTACTTCTTGATTTAGGTTTAGCAAGTTTCATAACAGAAAAAATTGTTCGTATACAACCATACGAACCAAACATGCATAATACCTGTGCAGCAAATGCATACAATCTCGGGAATCTGGCTTGGTAGAAATTCCTGTTAAAGTCAACCAAGTCCTTGTTGTGTTTATATTTGTCCTTCAACAAATCGTCACATTGTAAATTTAACAGTTCCAATTGGTACCTGCTAGGAAGGGGCTGCAAAGAGCTGAAATATAGTAGAAACTGTTCTACATCTTGAAACTTCGACTCAACTGGCGAAGAAGATCTTGTACAGGGACATAATTTTATTTTTATTAACATTTTTAATATTAACCTGTCTATACCTTTAGAGAACTGGAAACACCGCTTGCTCCCCCCTCCAAGACTGGAGTTCGATGATACTGGCGTAAAACACAAATCACTCTACTAGGTATAGGAGGTAAGAAAAGTAGTTCATCCATTACGTAAACTAGGAAATATCGCGATTTTGAGTTTGATAATTTTCATTAGGTTTTTGTTTAATCAAAATACAGTACTGTATTAAGAATAAGTGTGTTTACTCACGAAGTGAGTTATCCATGCGAACGTATTCATTATGCAGTGTATATTATACTGTCTACAGCACATTAGTGTACCATATAGAGAAAGAAGTTAAATTGAAAAATAATCATAATATGAATATTTAAACACAATTTTGAAAATGGTGGCCGTTCATTTCGATACAGGCTCCAGTTCTTTTATGCATATTATCGCACTATAGACTATTACATCTAATTCCAATTGCCAGTTTCGTCCTTCGTACTAGTAACTCATGTTGAAATAATTCTGTACCTACTCTACGTACTGTGAATTCAATCTTCACTTCTGCCCGACCCGAAAATATAAAATTACTCAGACATGCTATCTACTGTCCGTCCAAGTGGTTATGCCGCAGGATTGTAGAAAGGGAGGAAATCACGTGACAGTTAATTACTTAACGAGGCCCTTTTATTTAAGTTAAATTAAACAGCTGTATAATATTACGTAAACGTCCAATTCCTAAGAGAAATTAATGTTTTCAGAAAAGAGCTAAGACAGCCCAGCTTTTACAGAGGGGCGAGCAGAAGCAGGTGGGGGAAATCGGGATGAGACGTAGGCAAACGGACAGTACCTGTGCGAAAATATGATTCAATATTGAAAGCTCTTTCGTCACTGGAAAACGCGAACATATTTCTGGGAACGTACTATACTCAGTAACTCAGTACTGCTTACTATCTGCGGTCTTGGTTCTGTGTGGAGTTGGAACTTCCTTAGTAGAAGGGGTGGGAGTGAAGTACATTAAAAACTCAGGTACAATAAAAATTGAAGTAAAAATAAAATGATGTCCCTGTATAATTTGCACATGTCCGAATCACGAACTTGCGATAACTTTAAAAAATGCAGTTTCCAGCCAGGAGTTGATTTATCCATAGAGCCTATGACAATTTTAACGCTTCAACTTTATAGTATATATCTGTTACAATGAGACCCTTGCCCTAAGTGAGGTATTTAAATCGTTTAAGTGATATGTTAAATCCGCATGGAAAGGCCAAGTCATAGATTCAGGTTTTTTCTTAAAACTCGGGGACAGGCTGATTTAGACTAGTCACGAATACTGCTATTTCTTCTCTTAACTCAAAGAAACGCCGTTTATGTAGGCAACTTTGCATTACGTGCTCTCACCTGACGTCACACGAAATGAGGGATGTGCTCTTCCTCCACAAACGTCACACAGTCTGAAACTATCTTCCGCTGGGATAGACCATAACATCTCTAGTTTCTTTCAGGTGAAGCTTTAAAGCAGATTTGAATTTTACAAGGTTAAAAATTGTTACATTCTCTGTAATATCGATGGGACCTCTGGTTGAACGTACCAGCGCTCTGCCAACTGAGCTACCCGGGAACTCCACCCGGAACCGACTCAATTTTTCCCTTTCTATATCGATACCCAGCTCCGGAACAATTTTTCTCTTGAAATTATTCAAATCTGCTTTATAGAGAGCTTCACCTCAAAGACTAGATTTGCATAATATATACGTCACTGTGTACGTTAACAGAAAACCACAATTAAGTCAAACAGAGATTGTGTGCACTTGCGATGTTCTTCTCTGGTCGTTTCGTCAGCCCACACGAGTTGTGTGGATATAAAAAAAAAAAATTGAGTCGGTGTCGGGTGGAGTTCCCAGGTAAACCATTCAGTTGGCAGAGCGCTGGTACGTTCAACCTGAGGCCCTGGGATCGATACCCGGCTCGGAACAATTTTTCCCTTGAAATTATTCATAACATCTCTAGTTTCTTACATACTGTTGAATTTATATAATAATTATTTTATACAATACGTTATAATTATGATTTGTTACATTCTCTGTAATAACTTCTAGCATGTTGTCATAGTTTTATTAACTTAGATTACATAAAGTTCGATTTCATCTTTAGACACAGTTGCGCATCGGAGTTTCTCTTTTGCATGGCAGAGCTTCAATACTACTTGCAGCACAGGGTGGAAATAATTAAAGGAGAAAAGAACAGATTTTAAAAGCAGCGTTGTAACTATCTCTTTCAGACTGGAAGCTGTTTGGACTAGGGACATTCATATACACAAGTAGGAGGAATAAATCCTAAATCATATTATAAAATATGATGATTTGTAGGCTTGCAAGACTGTTCTTATCATTTGTCTTAATTTTGTGAATAAAATAAAATAAACTCTCTAGCACTGATTGCCCTAACAATTCCTTCTTCCATGATTCGTGAGGTCATTGGTATTATACGGACAAACCATTCCATCTCGTAACACATTGCAAATTAATGTCATATGTTACAATTTTAATGAAGCAATGAAAGAAATGACCATGTGAAGAATCATACACCACACTCACCTATTAGGAAAAATCTCCTTCTCTCCTGCAGTAACTTCCAGGTCCAACTCGTCCTTCACTGTGTCCAAATCACACAATTCTTCCTAAAAGTAAAGACAGAAAACAGCAGAAGGATGGTACAAGTTTACATGACGGGCACATCAATTTTCCATGACGTAGGCCTGCATTTAAATCCTACCGAGTCCAAGCAGAAATTTAAGTACCAAAAGGCACTCCTTGCAGTTCTTATTTCAAAGAGTTTTTCCATTTCCAGTGCACTAAGAATATATTGAACTATTATTGCAAGTAGGAAATGCCATTAACTTTGCGAAATCTAAATAATCTTTAAAATCTCTAAGGATTTTATTGTATGTCCACAAAATGTAACATTAAACCAAGCTTTCCTTTAAACATTCTATATATCACATTTAGTAGAAAATCTCCTAGATTTCCTCTAAAATATTTTTTATCCTCATAGCTAACGAGAATTTTCAATACAATATTTAATTCTTGTGCATATTTTGTAAAATATTGTTAGTAAATAATGAACTCCCATTTATCCCTGTGATTTCTGACAGTGAACATTATGAACAGGAAAATATCTCATAAGATATCTTGTGTGACAAATACGACACTACATTGCAGATTTCGCAGAGGCCTACAATAAAATTTGTGTTACCCTAAATTCTGTATTTTTACATAACTAATAAGAGTTACATCTCCTATATTGGCTCGAAGAATGAGATGTAGTAATTTAAATACATAATATTACTAGTACAGAATTAACGCTAATTTCCAGTACATATTAAATTAACTCCATAAACGAGGTTTTACTTATATGATATGCGGATAGACAGGCAGACAGATAGATGGATAGATAGACAGACAGATAGACAAACGATAGATAGATAGATAGATAGTTAGGATAGGTGGGATAGGTAGGTAGATAGATAGATAGATGGGTGGGTGGGTGGGTGGGTGGGTGGGTGGGTGGATGGGTGGGTGGATGGGTGGGTGGATGGATGGATGGATGGATGGATGGATGGATGATGGATGGATAGATAGATAGATAGATAGATAGATAGATAGATTAGATTAGATTAGATTAGATTAGATTAGATTAGATTAGATTAGATTAGATTAGATTAGATTAGATTAGATTAGATAGATAGATTAGATTAGATTAGATAGATAGATAGATAGATAGATAGATAGATAGATAGATAGATAGATAGATAGATAGATAGATAGATAGATAGATAGATAGATAGATAGATAGATAGATAGATAGATAGATAGATAGATAGATAGATAGATTAGATAGATAGATTAGATAGATTAGATTAGATAGATAAGATTAGATTAGATTAGATTAGATAAGATAAGATAGATTAGATTAGATTAGATTAGATAGATAGATAGATAGATAGATAGATAGATAGATAGATAGACAGACAGACAGACAGACAGACAGACAGACAGACAGACAGACAGACAGACAGACAGACAGATAGACAGACAGACAGATTAGACAGACAGACATAAGATAAGATAGATAAGATAGATAAGATAAGATAGATAGATAAGATAGATAGATAGATAGATAGATAGATAGATAGATATAGATGCCACCGGTGTAGCTCTGTCGGCTAAGGCGATTGCCTGCCGATACTGAGTTGCTTTCGGGCGCGGGTTCGATTACCAATTTGGGTGATTACCTGGTTGGATTTTTTCCGAGGTTTTCCACAACCATAATTAAAGTACATCTTCCTATAATTCTCACAAACCTTGTGTATGTTAAATGCATATAGATAACATCAAACATTAAGTGATATTCAAGATGGTAATATTAGACGCCTCATTCTATATAGCAAAAATAATTGTATTATCACTGAAAGAATATTAATGAAAACTTAAACTAAACAGCCATATTACATTGTAAATTTAACCTATATTGCAACAAAAAATAAGCAATAAAACATGCGGACAGTTTTACTGTCTCCACTCCATACCAAAATTCCCTGTCAAAATAATAGTGCTGAGAAAGTTGCTGTGAAGAACAGAATACAAATTAAACACTGGAAAGAAGATCCAACACACGCA
Organism: Periplaneta americana; assembly: GCA_025594305.2. Lineage (NCBI taxonomy): Eukaryota > Metazoa > Arthropoda > Insecta > Blattodea > Blattidae > Periplaneta > Periplaneta americana. The sequence goes on from JAJSOF020000042.1 coordinate 11,123,989, forward strand.
ATGAACTCCACTCACCTCGGGTTCACACTTCACCACGGGAAAATTATTGGGCAATATAATTTCTTCAAATTTTATCTCAGGATTATGATCGTAGCTGTCATCCACGCATTCCTCCTTTATCCTAGCCACGTGCAGATCCAATAAATTCTCTTCCTGCAGAACACAGAGACAGTCTGACTGAGTAATATATTACAATGTGACAGAAGCTGATCACAAGTGTTACAGGTTGCACTCTGGGTCTGCATGCCAGTGATTTAATACTACTTGCAGCACAGCCGAGAAATTAAGGAAATAATTGAAGGAAAAATGGATAACAGATTTCAAAGGCAGAATATGTCAGAGAGAAGATAATACTTCACGATAAGCGTGAATAAAATGGAGCCAAATCTATATTGAAGTCCAGTTCACATTACGCCTATATATGATAAAATATTGTCTTCAAGTGACTGTAATGTTATCTTATTCTATTTGATATTTTATTTTGGCACGGAATATTATCCCAGAAGTAAATTTATAAAGTACATATCCACTGAAAAAAAAATCCCAACACAAGCTATTAGCACTCAAGTGCAATGAGAGAAATATGACCAAATTTGGCACATCATCACAACATTTAATCAAGATGCAGTGGATTTCATTACAATTAAGTTCACGAAATTGACAACATGTGCTAACGTTGGCAGCACTATACAAACAGCTGGGTAATGTTTGATAAACTTAACTACACCTACCTATGTACTATATTATAAGTGAATGATAACTATATGACCGGATGCCAATGCTGTCACTCAACATGTAACGCACTGCAGCCAAATATAGAAAAAGAAAAAATAGTAATATACTGTAGGAATGAGGCAGTAGACAAGAGGGTAGAAAAATGGTCTTACATCTGGTGAAGGATTTGCCTCTTCTTTAATAGCGTCATCACACGGCTGTACTGCCAGAGGATCGACCTCGGATTCCATCTTGATGACATCCATTAACACTGAAAGAACAGTGTCAGAAAATTACCCGTTTGCTGTTAATATAGCTACATGTGTGACCTTCTTACCTTCAATAGGAATCCTGTGCGATATAGAAAAGTTCATTACACTATATATAAATTAATTTTGAATTGTAATCGTAATTGTCAAATGCAACAATTAGCCACAAATTTTGTTTACTTCTACTCCTATAGTAATTCCACAGGACAAACACACGCAAAACATTGTAAACTCTATGTAGAAAAGAGTGAACCATCGAAACGAGACACAATCTGCTGATTTCATTTACTTTTGCCCTTGCATGATAGTAACATTCTAATACACATTTACTATAATGCTATGTTTTATTTAAAGACGCTCGCAACTGCAGAGGTTATATCAGCACTGCCGGATGTGGCGGAATTTTGTCCCACAGGAATTCTTTTACATGACAGTAAATCTATTGACATGAGCCCAGGATCGAACCCGCAACCTTGGGCATAGAAGGCCAGCGCTATACCAACTCGCCAACCAGGTCAACACACATTTACTGAAATTAAACACAATATTCATATGCTTTCAATTACATAGGAGTTAACAGCAATATGAGATAATTAAACTATGATATTACCACAACAATGAATTTACTATGAGTCACTAATAAGCCCAAACATTGTTCCCTGTGTTTCACATCACAGATATATTGTCAAAACCTCATTTTTAGACCATTATGGCAATTACATTCAAATTGTTTTTCTTACGGCATTAATTTTTTCTAAAGATTATACTACCCTACATTTAAAGATCAAGTGCATATTAAATCATACATTTCTTTCGTACAGTTATGCACCCAAAATACGTAAACTTGTTTCCTTCTGTTTCTTCAGGTTGATGCATGTACAGTTAATGTACTACCTGGGGATATGTCTTTAGATTTAACAGTTTATCGCGAGTAAAACTATAATTTTACAAATTTATGTCTTATTTGAGATAATGAATATGTTGAGGTATATTGATAAGAAAAAACAGTATGGTACCTATGAAAGTATCATCGCTCCATTAAAGATATAACTAATGGCAATTCGGCATGTTTCAATATGCTGTAATGTGTGAAAAACTCCCTTATTACGGCTTTGGGAAAGTAATAATAGCTACCTAGAAACAGAAACTAAACTACGAACAAAAATATTTGTTCCAACAACTATGGACAAAGTTGAGTGAAAGGATTTTCAGGGTAAATACAAAGAGGTACAACAATATGACAAATTTCTTCCTTTATTATGAACATCCTGCAACTTAGTCTATCTTCAGTTGATAATTATCTAAATAGAAATTAATGTAACTGAACTAAGTAAGGGCAATAAATATAATGAAACATAATACGAGTACACATGCTTTCCATTTATTCCGCAGTTTTGTCTTTGATTGGGTATTTCTTTTGCTTAATTAGTTATTCCTGTGTTATAAGTGATCGTGCTTCATCTAAATTAGGATGATCTTTGTTATTGTTATTACTATTATTATTATTATTATTATTATTATTATTATTATTAATTTATTATCTAATTTATTATAAACTGTATTTTTATTAGTTGTGTTTATTTTTAATTGTCATTATTGAGTGTAATTAGTTACCACTGCCACCAGGTATATACACATTTGCAGTGTGAATAAATACATACATAACTGCATATTATATATTGTCCCTTTCTTAAAAATCTAACATATTTCTTTAAAGCGATGTTTAATTTATTTTGTCTGTAACCATACCTCGGCATTTTCTTGGACGAAAATTTAAATTGGGAATGCCAAATAAAGGAAATATCCAAGAGAGTATGCTATGCCATGCATTCTCTTAACCCATTCAGAAACTTCCTCCTGCCTGAATTAAAACAGACTTCAGTGCAAACCCTCGTACTACCACTGTTTGACTATTGCGACGTAATACTTAGACTTGACAACTGACCTTTCGAACAAGCTGCAGCATGTGCACAATATGTGTGTCAGATTCATCAGCAATGCTCACAAATTTGACCACATTACACCCTCGTTCAAATCTTTATCCTGGCTGCAACTTAGTTACATAATTATTTTATTGGTGTTGTGAAGATAAAAAGAATTGTCATTGTATTATATTAATTATGTATTATATTGTCTTATTTGTAGTATTGTATTGCTTTGTATTGTATTGTATTGTATTGTATTAATTATGTTATATTCATAGCATTGTAGTAATTTTCTATCATACTGGTTGAGTGGAAGAGAAGGCCGAATGGGCTTAACTCTGCCAGTTAAAATAAACCATTAATATTATTATTATTATTATTATTATTATTATTATTATTATTATTATTATTATTATTATTATTATTATACTTGAATGCCCCATTATACAACATTCCTTTCCACCTGATGGTATTTTGCAGGTGTATCTAAAAAAACACACAACAGTTGGTCGAAATGTAAAAGAAAAAGGAGATATTGCTACACTGGAGATTAGGTGTAAAGCTTTCAGCCACGCCGTTATGCTGCTAACCTAGTACATACACATCACCAACATATGGTCATAAAATTTAACTTGTCATCCATACCTGGAGAAATTTGGTTTCTTTCTCTCTCCTTCCGACTTCCTCCTCTACCATACTGATAAGCAGTGCCACTGTTAGTGAAGAGGGTTAGGTAGAGTTAAATGAGATAGATGAATTTCAGATACACTGTCACTGATAAGGTTAGGTGCGGATTGATAAGTACAGCTGTCGAAAGAAAAAGTGACCGCTCTCTAGAAGCTAGGTTCCCTTCAGGTATCTTCACTACAATTCGGAGACAGATGACGTTACATGTTCTTGAATCATGTTGTCTAATATTTAAAGTTATAATTAAAGTGTTCTGCATGTTACTGTTCTAGCGTAATGGTAGCATTCCAGGCTGGTATTCGTGAGGTTGTGTTCGAACACAACCTAGTGCTTCTTATGTTTTAATTTTTTTTCTTTTTGTTTTCAAGAGAGAGAGAAAATATAATTGCTCCTGTCTCTTTTATAACTGTTTTTGTAATCAACATCACGTTCATGAATGTATATGCCATGACTCTAACATTATTTATTATGACATTATGGCTGCAAATGGAAAGGAAGAAAGAAAGAAAAAAGAAAGAAAGAAAGAAAGATCATATTCTCAACAAAAATATATTTCGTCACATAAACAAAACAAACGTACTGGCGTCTGTCTTAAAAAATTCAAACAATTAAAAGTTAAAAAAAAAAAATAATAACAAAAAGCCACAATTCAATATTTAGTCCATCTTCCCCCCATCTCAATCACATCTTGCAGTCAAGTGGGCCTGGAATCGACTAATCTTTTCAAATAGCGACTATCCTCAGCCACAGCATCCCAGGCACCCTGGACAAGCTTCTACATTTCGTCAGGACGTCTTGGAGGGGGATTCGGCTAATTTTTCCACATATGCTTCTTTACTTATGCCCCCGTAGCTCAGCCGGAATAACGTCGGAATTTAGATGTCAAAGTCTCAGGTTCAAATCCTTGTCATTTCTTTACATTTAATTGTGTTACAGGATAGTACAAAGTAGTAATAATAGGAAGAAAAATTAACACTATTATTATACAACTGCACTGTCTCAAATCTAACATTATATTTATACACTATTATTTATATCGCTAAAGAACGTTCACAGAATATAAATGATAACTTAAATATTATTTATGTCGCTAAAGAACGATAACAGAATGTAAATGATAACTTGAGTATTATTTATAACACTAAAGAACGATAACAGAATATAAATGATAACTTGAATATTATTTATATCGCTAAGAACGATAACAGAATACAAATGATAATTTGAATACTACCTATATCGCTAAAGAACGTTAACCATATAAATAAATTGAATATTATTTATTTCGCTAAAGAACGATAACAGATATCAATGATAGCTTGAATATTACGAGGAGGGAACCAAAAATAAGAGTTTTTTTTTTTTGCATTTTTATTGAACTCTACATTCACAGTACTTTAGTCCCCTTCAAAATATTGTCCATGTGCATTAATGCACTTGCCCAACGCTTTTTCCACTGCTGAAAACAGTGCTGGAACACTTGAGGCAGGATACTGTTCAAAGCCGTTAGCGTGTTTTCTTCGACGTCATCCACATCACTGAATCGCTTTCCTTTGAGACATTTCTTCATCCGTGGAAACAAAGAAAAAAGTCAGACGGAGCCAGATCGGGTGAGTAGGGTGGACGAGGCACAAGCACCATGTTGTTTGTCAAAAACTGTCGGATGGTCAGAGCTGTGTGAGCTGGAGTATTGTCGTGGTGAAGCAACCAGTTCCCATTTCTCTACATTTCGGGTCGCTTTTCGTCGCACTCTCTCTCGTAATCTTCGTAACACATCCAAATAGAAATGTTGGTTCACTGTTTGTCCTGGCGGAACGAACTCTTTGTGAACAATGCCATTCACATAAAGAAAAACAAATCAACATTGTTTCACATTGCATCGCACTTGACTTGCTTTCTTGGGTCATGGTGAATTTGGAGTTTTCCACTGGCCCGATGCTTGCTTTGATTCTAGATCGCACCCATAGCACCAAGACTCATCACCAGTCACAATTCTTTTAAGAAAATTTGGATCGTTCCGCACTTCACTCTTCAAGTCGCGGAAAACTCTCACGCGGTTTTCTCTTTGGTCATCTGTGAGCAAGCGAGGAACAAATTTTGCAAACACCCGTCTCATGTGCAAATCTTCGGTTAAAATTCGCTGGACCGTGCTCCATCACAGGTTTGTTTGCTCTTTCGACGATCTTCATCAATTGCACGTTTGATATTGGTAATGCTTTCGTCATTTCTTCCTGTCGAAGGACGCCCAGGGCGTGGCATGTGTTCTGTTGACATGTTGCCAGATTTGAAATTGGAAAACCACTCGTAGACCTGTGATTTGCCCAAAGCATCATCATTAAAAGCTTGCCGAAGCATCCCAATGGTCTCGGCTGCAGTTTTCCCTAACAGAAAACAAAATTTCACACACACTCTTTGTTCCTTGTGGTCGGCCATCTCACTAATTGCCAAACGGTTGAAACAAGAACGCAAACAACACAGCACCACAAACAAACCACTTAACTCAGACTGATGCCAGCTCACTAACGGTCGCGGAGATCCCAAACTAACACCACCTAACAGCACAAATCGTAACTACAAAGCATGCGCGCGCAACAGTTCGGTTCCGGTTACTTTTGGGTCCACCCTCGTATTTATATCGCTAAAGAACGATAACAGAATATAAATGAAAACTTGAATATTATTTATAATGCTGACGAACGATAACAGAACACAAATGATGTCTTCAATATTTCTATATCGGTAAAGACGTTAACAATATAAATAACTTGAATATTATTTACATCCCTAAAGAGCGAAACCACAATATAAATGATAACTTGAATATTATTTATATCGCTAAAAACTATAACAAAATACAAATAACTTGAATATTATTTGTATCGCTAAAGAACGATAACAGAATATAAATAACTGGAATATTATTTATATCGCTAAAGAACGATAACAGAATATATGTGATAACTTGAATATTATTTGTATTGCTAAAGAAAGATAAGAAAATATAAATGGTAACTTGAATATTATTTATATTGCTAAAGAACAATAACAGAATATAAATGATAACTTGAATATTATTTATAATGCTGAAGAACGATAACAGAATACAAATGAAGACTTTAATATTATCTATATTGCTAAAGAACGTTACAAACAAATAACTTGAAAATTATTTATATCGGTAAAGAATAAGAGAATATAAATGATAACTTGAATATTTTTTTTTCGCTAAAGAATGATACCAGAATATAATTCATTACATGAATATTATTTAAATCCCTAAAGAACGATAACAGAGAGAGAGAGAAGATCGTTTAAAAAGGGTGCGTCAGCTACTATGGTTATTTGTGCCCTTATCTAAAATGTTTATAAAACAAAGACACAAATAAAATAATCAGAGTGCTAAAAGAAATAAAAAGCGTTGTCACGATAAAACGAGGCACACAAATGCAGTATACAGGTGATAAAAAATCATAAAAGTAAGCAGTTCTCCGACCCTAGGTAGTATTCAAAACGAACCAATAAAATAATAAAATTAAGGCCACCAGAGATAAATTGTATAACACTTTTCAAAACAATACAATTTTGTAAAATATTCGGATGTATAGGGTCCGAAATGTCAAATATGTAAAATCAAATATAAAACAACGAATGTAACCTCCGGATGTAAAGGGTCCGCAGGATAAGTAAAATGGGTCAATAAAAATCTAAATCACCCTATCAAGTCCTGTATTCGATAAAAACTCAGAACTGCATTAGTACAATTAAAATCATTTCCATGTAGAGTCGGCCGAATTCCATATTGTCGACGGACATGGTCATATTTTCTACAATGCAATAAAAAATGTTCCATCGTAAGTGGAACAAGGCATATATCACACTCCGGCTGAGGCTTGCGACGTAGGAGATGGCCATGTGACAGATGACAGTGGCCAATCCTCAACCGGGTGAGTAAAACCTCTTCCTGTCGTGACGCTCTTGTGGACGAATCCCAAACTCGAACAATATTCTTTATATTTCGTAATTTGTTTCCCCTCTTGTGCAGACCATTCTCCTTCCCATTGCCACCATATTTTATATTTCAAGTAGTTTCAAATGTCCTGCCACCTCTCGCGCCAATATACCAGAGAGCTCAGTGCACCAGCCCTGGGCTGCAGCATCCGCGGCCACGAGTAGACAAATGACTACCAGTTTCTCGGAACTGTCTGTCCCATTTCACAGGGAACAACGTTGTGACGCCCAAGGCGAAAATTTCGTTGTATATGCTTAACAGACTTCGTTACAGCTAATCCAAGAACATAAAAAACATTTTGTTGTGGTGTCCACACGTCCATCTTTGCACATTCTTATCATGTGATCATTGCTGCAAGCATAAATTTCATAAAATTGCAAGAGACCTCTAATCATATATGAAAGAATTTTTTTATCGTAATTTGATACAACGAAATTTATAAAAGTTTATAATGTTAAACCTATAAACCGGATGTTGTACACATTTTTTATTTACGTCTTCATTATATGGTGTAGACAATCTTATGGGCATGTTAAGAGCGGTTCAGTATAAACTCTGCTATATATATACACATCAGCCCTAAATCTAGACCATCGTTTCCCAAACTGTGGTTCGCGAACCTCCAGGGGGTTCGCATAATATTTCAAGGGGTTCGCCAAAACTTTTTCCATATTTGGCGCGTTCCGAGGTTAAGCCTATTAGTGTTTCCTTCATTTCTGTGGCACTGTAATAGTAATAATAATAATAATAATAATAATAATAATAATAATAATAATAATAATAATAATAATAATAGTAAGCTATAATAGCTATGTACGTGTAAGAACTTCATTGTTAAAACAAAATTAATGCTTTTTCATGAACTTGTAAAAAATTTCTATGGTTAAGTACTCTTTGTCCCTTGTGGCAGGTCACGAATGGTGACAATATATAAATTTTATAATAACCATTATTATTATTATTATTATTATTATTATTATTATTATTATTATTTTTTAAAATTAAATTGACCCTATAATGCCTCTTGTTACATATTTGTAACATCGGGAATTTATCATATTATTTCCACAATAAATTAATATTTACTGCGAATGCCTGATTTACAGTTATGTAATAACGTTAGGAAAGCATTTGATTTCGCTACAATGGAAATTTAGTCTCCCAGCTTTTTTATGTTCTAACAATACTAACAACAGTACCGCGACCCGACTAAGGAACGGTTACATGGCGGTGAGGTCTTTTATTTTAGATGTTGATGTGGAATTTCAACAAACTTATATTTAATTTTGTATTTTCAACAATAGCCTACTTCTTCTTTCCTTGTGGCAAATGCAGTAAGTTGTCAGTTGTGTATCAGAATCGTTTCCGTTCACATTAAAATGGATAACTGGTTGAAAAGTGGAAGTTTGAAAGGGAAACAGAGTTTAACAAAATCGCAACTTAGTGTTGTGTCAACAGGTCATTCATCTTCTAGTGATGTGTGTCAATCCGACAAAAGTGAACCGTGTGTAAAGAAAAGAAAGTACGATGATAATTACATTAGGTTTGGATTTTCATATATAGGTGACAAGGACTGTCCAAGACTACAGTGTGTTGTTTGTGGCGACATTCTTGCTAACAGTAGTCTGAAACCTTCTCTACTTAAACGCCACTTAAGGCTAATTCACACGGGGATAGTTTACAGGAATCAAGTACTTGGAGCAAGTCGACTTTCCTTCAACTTTCCCCGTGTAATATGGTCGAGACAGTCAAGTTGTGACTTGGCGGTCAAGCAGAATTTGAGTTGACGACCTGTTCAACTACTGTGTCCACTTTCCCGTCACATGACCAACTTGACTCCACCATTTCCCGTGTGTGTATGCGAACTTGTAGCAACTTGGCAAGTAGAAAGTTTGTAGTTTTAGGCCTATTGTCGAAGTAATTTAATAATTATTAATAATGAGAGCCCCTAAGTGGGATTCCAACGATATCATAAAGTTTTTGGAAATGTATGAGAAGTATGAACTTCTACGGAATACCTCAATAAAAACAAGCGGGAATTATTATACCAGAAACTAGTCAGTGAACTCATGGAACAACAAGGTTTCGAAAACACAGACGAAAAAAGTTAAAAACCCTTAAAACAGCACTCATTCGGAGATGTTTCCTGTATACTGCAGGATCTTATTCAGCTAATTCTTTCAACAAGGTATTAGATGCACCGTGCATAATTCTTCTACGAATCCATTTCTTAACCCATGTTCTCTTATCCTTTTTTTCAAGAATATTTTGTAATTCATACAATAACAAGGCGCCAATTGGCTGCACACATGCTTGAATATGTGCTGGTGGCATCTTCAGTTTCACCAAACTAAAAATGCCAGTTCACTACTAATTTTTATTAACTGTAACAGAATACAAGAATTCAAACACCACTGTGAATACAACATTCAGCGCGCGCTTTTTTTCAAGCATGGTTTCAAGTTTCTGTGTGATCACAAATATAATATCAAGTTTAGAGGCTTCAAGCACTTGACTCCTGTAAACTATCCACGTGTGACTCGGGTTGTAGAAACTAAACACCCCAACCACGTAAACAAATGTGCTGATTTTTTTACACGAAAAGCTAACGAGTGGAAAAATGATTTAACTACTTTTGTATCCGCTGCAAACAGTGACAATGAGAATGCTCTTGAAGTGTCTTATCGCGTTAGCTACAGAATTGCTAAAACTGCAAAACCTCATTCAGTAGCTGAAGATTTAGTGCGGCCATGTATAAATGATGTAGTACAGTGCATGTTTGGAGAATCTTTCACAAAAAGAGTCAATATGGTACCATTGTCCGACAATACAATCAACTGCCGGATTAAAGACATGGCAAATTATGTCGAAAATGAAATTTTGGAAAGAGTTCGTGCCAGTCCTTTTACGATTCAACTTGATGAATCGACTGATGTTGCCAATTTAGCCATTTTGTTACTTTTCATCCGTCATATTAATGGGGAGTCCGAAGAAGAGGAGCTACTATTCTGCAAACCTTAAAAGAGAGAACTACGGGAGGAGATATATTTAAGTTAACTGACGAATACTTTCGCGAAAATTCAATAGACTGGACTCGCTGTGTAGGCATTTGTTCAGATGGTGCGAAATCTATGACATGGTGTTATGCTGGGTTTGTTGCCAAAGTGAAATCGGTAGCGCTGAACGCTTCTTGGACACATTGTTGCATTCAGAGACAGGCTCTTGTTTCTAAATGCATGCCTGATGGATTGAAATGTATGCTGGACAATGCAGTGAAATAATTAATTTTATTAATGCTCGCCCTACAAATTCCCGCATCTTTGCCGTGCTTTGTGAGGATATGGGAAGCATTTATAAATGTTCATTGTCTCACACTGAAGTTAGGTGGCTATCTCGAGGTAGAACCATTTCCAGGCTGTATGAGCTTAAAGAAGAAGTTTATGTTTTTATCACCAGCCATGCCTTCCACCAAGCAAAGTGCATGGAAGACGAAATCTGGCTTCAGACTTTAGCTTATTTGGCAGACATTTTCTCAAAAATTAACTGTTTAAACTTATCTCTCCAGGGGTCAAATATAAACGTTTATATTGTGCAAGACCGTATTGAAACATTCATTAAAAAACTTAATTTTTGGGAAACGTGTTTCAATAGCAATCAAACTGAGTGCTTTGATACCCATTACGACTTCCTGGTGGAAAATCATCTTTCTTTGGATAAAATGTCAAGAACATGGTTAAAGAACATTGAAGGTACTTGGAAAAACCTTCAGAGAATATTTCCCTCCTATGTCCAATAATAACAATTGGAGTCGCAATCCCTTAGAATCCACATTAAGCGTAGATGAAAAAGAGCAGCTTCTTGAAATTTCCACTGATTTTCAGTTACAGAAAAGTTATAAGTTAAATCTTTGTCATTAATTGGTTTTTGGTTGAGTTTAAAGGAGTCCCCAGTGTTAGCGAATAAAGCCATAATGGCTTTATTAACCTTTTCATCCACATATTTGTGGGAAAAGTCGTTTTCTTCATATGCCTATTTAAAAAATAAATACAGAAACTTTGTGCTGAAAGTGATTTGAGACTTTATTTAACTTCTGTGGTTCCTGACTTTAAAGCTCTGTGCCATGGAAAGCAGGCGCAACCTTCTCACTGAATTCCAAGGAAGGGTTTTTTATTAGTTGGTTATTTAACGACGCTGTATCAACTACGAGGTTATTTAGCGTCGATGAGATTGGTGATAGTGAGATGGTATTTGGCGACATGAGGCCGAGGATGCGCCATAGATTACCTGGCATTCACCTTACAGTTGGGGAAAACCTCGGAAAAAACCCAACTAGATAATCAGCCCAAGCGGGGATCGAACCCGCGCCCGAGCACAACTTCAGATCGGCAGACAAACGCCTTAACCGACTGAGCCACACCGGTGGCTTCCAAGGAAGAGGTGAGTAATGACAATGAAAGCTTGTATTTATTATTGCAACTAGGCCTACACGTTGTGTAACTTTTAAGCCATAACTAGAGTAACTATAGGTTTCAACCGTTAAGGGTTAAGTTAATTTAAGGTTATTAAACCTTTTGCTTCGAATTAAATCTTATGCATGTCTATTGCATGTATATTTAAAAGTCAGTGGTTCACCCAACTCAGATCGTTGTGGAAGGGGTTGGCGAGTCGAAAAAGGTTGGGAACCGCTGATCTAGACTATTCTACGACTGACCTCAAACATCAACTGGAAGCTTTGAACAGATCCGAACAACTTCCTCCATAGCCTCTACTAACAATCTAATCATAAAAAGTTTAGGAAACCTTAAGACAAGTTGGAATGCATAACTGGGGCATTTTCTTACACAGTTACATTCACACTATTGTTCCTCTAGTTTCTATTCTTTATTATTACGTCCAAAATAAATACTGTATAACCATTTTAAAACAGAAGAATAGTTTGGATTTTTATTTCTGTAGTCTATTCATAAATTTCGTATTAATTATTGTTTTAATTACAACACAAGTAATTTTCTATATTGTGTGTTTTTTCACCGGCAAGATATGCAGGGCTTACATTATGCTGGTGCGGGGTTATGCTTCTCGTTGGCTGCCAGCTGCATTCATACGTTAACCCTGCTACTGTAAAATCGTACATTATAAAAGATGCTGGAACTGTCATTCTCCCTCGACTAAACAGATGTTGTCCCTATTTAAAGTGGCATAAATAGAACAATGTATCTCATGGATACCATAAATAGAACAATGTATCTCATGGATACCACTAAGCAATTCTTTCTTTATTAGAAAAATAAGGAGAATTCTTTCCTCCAAACTTAGTACTATCTAATTTTCTGATGACATAATACTTTCAATAGGAAAGACGACGATGTTTGCTCTAAGAAAACAGCTCAGCTGACTTTCGCTCGGCGATGATCGCCATAGCGGAACCATAGCTTTATCTCTATGAGATATTAATATGAAAATGAACCTGACTTTATAGTATTCTTATGTCTTCGTCGTCCAGACTGTAAAATATGATTCCAAACTTCACTGAACAGCTTTCTCTACGATCAAGTTAGCCGCAGCCACGAAAATAATAATAATAATAATAATAATAATAATAATAATAATAATAATAATAATAATAATAATAATAATGTATCAATTCAGAACGACTACACCACCGATTAAAAAAAAAACACCCCACTTTAAAGAAATTTTTCAAAAGCACTTAGAATTGTTTTTTTGGAAACAACTACATCACCAATTTTTTTTTTTTTCACAACACTCATTTTAAAGGTGGTTCAATTCTATTCGTTATAACAGTGATCGCCAAAAGCTGTGTCGCGACACATGCCCCTGTCTCCACTCAAGCGTAACCATGGCATCATACCCCCACCCTCCGTTTACAGCCATCACTTCGATATAAGTAAAGACATTTATCAGCAGTGGACGTACGCATGTAATGTTACAAGTGTGTAGGATAATGTTTCGATGTCTTTTCGAAAACAGATAGTAAGTAAAAACTTAATTTTAAGGAGCATGGAAGGAAAAGTATTTATTTTGTGCAGATGGCAAAAATATGAGATACTTAATATGTTGTAAAATTTTAAATTAAGTATAAAAGAACAATGTATGTTGTCATTATTTTTCTTGTTATGAAGACTATCACGCCCTTACCTGTAACTTGAATAATAAACGAACAATAAAAAGCAACGGCTTCTATGTCTTAATCGAGGTAAAATACTTCGACGCTTTTTTCGACGTATGTAGTGTAATTTGTATATTTCATTAATAAATAAACAATAAAGAGTATTGGCTTCTGTGTTTTAATCGGTGTAAAATACTTCCACGTTTTTTTTCTACGTATGAGTGTAATTTGAATGTTTCATTAATAAATAAACAATAAACAATATCGGCTTCTATGTCTTAATCGGAGTAAAATACTTCAACGTTTTTTTTAAGTATGTAGTGTAATTTACAACTTCGTGACCAGTCTGGTACGTTTTTCTAATTTCAAATTACTGCTGATGTAAAGTACTCGCTCTTTCTATGTTAAATAAGAAAATAAATTTATGTTATTTTATTAATAATACAAAAATAATTAATAGGGGATGAAAAATTAACATGGAAAAAAGTGTGTATAGTTAATAAGTAGAAGAATATTATATTGCTTTCATTTTTTGGTCACAGTCCGTCTCTGCACTGTTATTCACTGCATTACCTGAGGAGATACCCACTCCACACCTCTCCCTGCGATAGTGGTGTGCGGGTTGCATTTCTATTACGTCACAATTTCGTGGTGTTTGGCAACCACTGCGTTATACGAACATATCCTAAACTAACCAAAAATTAATAAATACCTGTACTTCAATCATACTTATACCAATATATGCCTCATTCTGCATACTAAATCCCAATCACAAAAGCACGAACATAAAAACAAAAAAGTACCTTAATAAGCAGGAGGATATAGAGATGCCATTAAACATGTATTCAGCCAAATATCCAAAAAAATGATCCTTCTTCCTTCCAAATTTGGGTATCTTCCCTCCACTGACGTTCTATAACCTGAGTACTGTATGTCCACCAGTTTCAGGGTCTACAAAGTTCAAATTATGATTCACAGTCAAATGACACAAATCAGACTCCTATAAATTTGTACAACCTTTCCAATAATCAGAATAAACAATACTTGTAGCTTTCACTTTCTTCAACAAAACAATCTTCAAAGTAAGTACATGCGATTATCTTCCACAGGAACCAAAAATGCCTCCCTCGTATCCCTATCTATTCCACCAACTATCCACTCCCCTTCTAAAATACGACCTTTCTCAAATTTACACCATCTAAATTTGCCTCATCAACTTTCACTACATGTTCATCTCCACCAATAGCATCATCTTCATCACTCGACACGATCTAAAAAAATCTCCCTCACAAAAGAATACCAGTCCACAACTGACGTCCGTGAAACATTTACCCAGTGAATAGGGATTATATAGAATGGACACTCAGCGAATTTTCCTCTTTCTTTTCTCTGTGTGCCAGCATTTAGTTCCACTTTCAAGCACTAGAGGTTAGTGTAATTGAGCACACGCTAAGGTTATAATTGAATATATGAGTTGAGACACAGGATTCAAACATCGCCTACCTTGTTGCATAATCCAGTAACACTTTGCTTCAAATAAATTCAAGTTAACAGTTTCTCCTTATTTCTCAGTGATAAAGTAGTTTTAATAATAATTTTTTATGTTTTATATACTATAATAAACTAATAACAAAATACATTATATACGTATACTGTTTTACTTCTCATAGGAGTTTTCTTTTTCCATTTTCAGCGCTATTAAATCATTACGGGCTGTATTCATAGACATTTTTAGCGCGGGTTTCCGGTGGATGATCAGCGTTTTTTCGTATTCATAAACCAGTGTTAGCGATAGGATATGATTTGAATTCTGTACAAGTAACCAGTGGACAGCCGGGGCTAGCTTAGTACGCTCGTAGCGCATGCTGCGAAATGCCTATGAATAGCACCCTACATATTTTAATTGTTGAAGGGGTCAACTCTCATTATAAAGGAACTCTAGAGACTACACATTACAGATAATGATGGATTTATTATTTCATTGGTGCAATGTATTTTATTTGAGTACATAATGTACCTTACTTACTTACTTACAAATGGCTTTTAAGGAACCCGAAGGTTCATTGCCGCCCTCACATAAGCCCGCCAGCGGTCCCTATCCTGTGCAAGATTAATCCAGTCTCTATCATCATACCCCACCTCCCTCAAATCCATTTTAATATTATCCTCCCATCTACGTCTCGGCCTCCCTAAAGGTCTTTTTCCCTCCGGTCTCCCAACTAACACTCTATATGCATTTCTGGATTCGCCCATACGTGCTACATGCCCTGCCCATCTCAAACGTCTGGATTTCAAGTTCCTAATTATGTCAGGTGAAGAATACAATGCGTGCAGTTCTGTGTTGTGTAACTTTCTCCATTCTCCTGTAACTTCATCCCGCTTAGCCCCAAATATTTTCCTAAGCACCTTATTCTCAAACACCCTTAACCTATGTTCCTCTCTCAGAGTGAGAGTCCAAGTTTCACAGCCATATAGAACAACCGGTAATATAACTGTTTTATAAATTCTAACTTTCAGATTTTTGGACAGCAGACTGGATGATAAGAGCTTCTCAACCGAATAATAACAGGCATTTCCCATATTTATTCTGCGTTTAATTTCCTCCCGAGTGTCATTTACATTTGTTACTGTTGCTCCAAGATATTTGAATTTTTCCACCTCTTCGAAGGATAAATCTCCAATATTTATATGTACCTACATGTATTATGTACCTACATGTATTAATTGTATGTCTGTTATATTCTACTGTGTCGACTGCTAATTGGTGTGGTCAGCGCAAACTCTAGGGAAAAAGCAGAATCTCATGCTCAAACTGGTTTGAAGGTCATTGAAATCAATCCTGTTACATCAAAGGTACCGATGTGAAGTGTCCACAATTGTAATTCCCTATATGCTGGTTTACCTCCCACACAATA
Source organism: Periplaneta americana (assembly GCA_025594305.2). Lineage (NCBI taxonomy): Eukaryota > Metazoa > Arthropoda > Insecta > Blattodea > Blattidae > Periplaneta > Periplaneta americana. Next base: position 11,140,638 of record JAJSOF020000042.1, read on the forward strand.
AAATCTTATCGAGGTGGTAACATAAATAACACACAAGCCACCAATTAAAATACTTGTTCCAACTTTAATTTACACCGTTCAATAAAATTTTCTCTACGAGCAGACCTAAAGAACTCTTTACTCTCTTCTTCTTTACGTATTTTTCATAGTAGCTACCATAACGAAAATTCAAATTGTCCCACTTCATGGAAACTTCACAAGTCATGCATTCTTTAATTACCCCAGGATTAATAAGAAAGTGAACTACCTATATAGTAGTAGTAGGGTTTAGGAAGGGCACGTCAGCTACTATGGCTATTTGCGCCCTTATCTAAAATTCTTAATATAACAAAGACATAATAAATAATATAATAATCAGAGTGCTACTACTACCTATATAACCGTAACTTCTATTAATACATTCAAAAAATAAATTCTTACAACCACTACACTTTTCCTTAAACAAGAAAACCTAAAAACCAACCACACGCCATTACACACAAAAAGCCCACTATTAACAATCTCCAACACACCATGACGTCATAATCTGACATAGGCCTGCAATAACATCTGAACATCTAATCACAAGAAACCAATCACAGCTCAAGAAATTCAGTCAAACACACACACACACTCACTACAAAAACATCACTAAACAAAAAACAAGAAAAAAATATATCTAAATCATTAAAACTCAACTACATAATATATTATAACCAATTAGACTAAACGGCAGTTCGGAAGGCAGTCAGCTCCTACATGCGCCGTAGCATTTCTGGCATGTGACGTCACACAAGCTTGTACAGAAGAACCAATCGGAATCAGTCTGTAACAAGTACTTCCAGAGTTCGTTTGTTCACGTGTGAGTGTTTCAATACATTGAATAAGTAAAACTAACATTTACTGTGTGTGTAAGATAAATAAATGGAAGAAAAGACTGTCAAATGACAAGTATTGCACAGGCAGGCGCGGAAAATAGTTTTTAAGGTGTATAATTATTTTAAAAACGTTTACGAGCAGAATGCTGCCGGCCATCTTGATGCTGGCTGCAACGTTGCCAATGCGCAAGAAACGACTGCAGAAGCATGTGGTGTGGGATTGAAAACCGTGAAAACAATAGGTAGTGAAGGAAAGAGTTTATGTTTGATGTCATGCTTACAGTAATCAACGGCTAAGGTCAGTATTGTCTTTTGATAATTTAAATTCTCTCCTGCGCTATTTGTATTACACGTGCGCGAGAAGTATGATGTGGCAATGTTGTACGCTGCCTTGCTCTCTCTATCTGTCTCTCTCGACGCAAACACAAGCAGACAACAGCCTTCCCAACTGCCATCGACTCTAACACCGAAAAAGAATCAACACATATAGAAACTCACAATTAAATACGTTCCACCTACTAACGCCAAAAGTAATAAATAGATGGTGTAGTAGTTATAGACAATTACCAATAATAATAAATAATAATAATAATAATAATAATAATAATAATAATAATAACAATAATAATAATAATAAAATAATAATAATAATTAGACATTTTCAAACAGTAAGTCTTACTGTACTTACTGTACTTCCGAAGAATGGAATCTTCCTTCTGCGTAGAACAGCTGCCAGTAGGACAATTGAGGGGTTCTGAGTCTGGCTGATTTTTGTCAAGGAATAAGGTGGGTACAGCATCTATATGGAGTCTCTTCTTCCTTACGCCTGCAAACATGCTGCATTCGAAATGTAGGCTGCAAACCCTGTAGTAGGAATTGTACAGGGACTCTCCACAGCTCATTTTACATTCGAAGAGGCGCAGTTGTCCACAGGCAGTTGCCCATTCCTTACATCTATAAATAAAAATATTTATAAGTGCACAATACCAGAGTGGGCGTGTGGTAATTGCGTAGAACACGCCAGCTGTTCACATATGTTACTTTTGAACTACTCTTACATCTCGTAGGCATTACTGTTAACTCTGATACTTTTATCTATGTTTGTTATGCATTATGTTGGTTTTTGACGGTTCAGGAATGATATAAAACGGTTATGGCGAAGATATCTTGGGGGGCAGCGGAGGGGGCTTGCCTTTCCCCCCACGCTATAAGCCCCCAGGCTGTATCGTAAATGCAATGAATATCGTGTTTGTCACACAAATGATGATAGCTTTGTCATTTTAGTGCTTACCTTATATCTAATTCGCGTCTTCATTCGTACTTTTGAATTGTTAATGTGATGTTTTTGAAGTAATAAAACATTATTAACATTAACCTACATGGATATCGTTCGTAAAATTGAAGGAGATATACTACACTGAAGGTTCACTGCTCTCTATTTACTGTTGATTTCACTCATTGATGGTTAACTGTGTCGTGTTAAGGGAACATCTGTTTAAACCCTGTTTTCAATACTCTGAATTAACATCGTTGTTGACGTCATCTAGTGTGGAGTTTATATTAATGAAGGTGTATTTATGTTTCCGAGTTAGAAGTCGTTCTCACAACTTGACTTTATAGCATAGTTGTTAAATTACTAGTGTGTCGAGTTGGAGGTTCGAGGATTGAATCCAGCTTAGAAAAGGTAAGTATTTTAAACATATAATATGCATTGCAGTCGATTTAATATTAGGTTAAATATAAGTAATCTGTAAATTAAATGACATTGTGAGTGTGATATAAGATATAAAACAGATGATAAGATTGTGACAGATAGAAGAGGAAGAGAAGGAGAGTAGGAGAAGAGAATAGGACTGTAATTTCGTTTTTTTTTTTCGGATAAATAGGATAACGTCATGAGCACCGGTATTCTAAGTATTCGCCGCTCCGGTATTGTGCATTTGTTCCTATTTTTATCATATCAGTTTTGGGAGAAACTAGTGCTGAGGTAGTTCCCGTGATTTCGGAAGTGAAAACCAGTTGTTCTGGATATTTACCAATAGGCCTAGTTCATTTATAAGGGAATTTTTTTTTTTTTTGTGGCGATGTAGTTTATCGTATATGCAAGGCACAACTAAAGCCTAAAATAACCAAATCTAACCTGTTACAGATTCAAAGCCTATATGCAAGGTGTATAAGCGAAGTATGAAGGGAATTATCTCAGCACTAGTTTTTCCCAGTTTGTAACACTGTAAACGAAAATCAGATATATTAATTTTTTCAACGTGCAAGTAGTTAGGCCTATAGGTACATACCTTTCAATATCCTTAGGAAATCTGAATAAATTGATTTTCTCTTTTGTAACACCATATCTTGAAGGGCAGTGCTTCAAAACACATTCATTGCTCCCGGCCATTTTTTCTTTTGTTAAATGTACAGAAGGTACAACATACGCATAAGTGCCACTCACGACAGAAAGACTTTTGGCTGCCAGATCAAACTGCACATGCGCGGACTTACTTAATAAAAATCTAAACTAACCAAACCTAAGCTTCGTATACGCAAGGTGCATAACCAGAGTACGAAGCACTTTCTTCTTGATTTAATCTGGAATATAGACGAAAAAAAAAAACAGCGGAGTATCAATCTGGCAGTGCATGAGAAGTCCGGGCATGCACGGTTTGATCTCACAGTCAAGTTCTTGTCGTGGAAAAGGTTTCGTACCTATTCACGTACAAATACATTTACCAGTTCATGTACTGCCTTCTGCGCATGCCCCAGTTGGGGATCAGTTTGGGATTGATACGTCTGGTGGTGTTTAGAACACTGTGTCGAGTCTAGATTGTCCAGAATCAGGTGTTTGGCGGTTTCCTGCGGTTTTTTACTACGTGATCCTACACATCAACTAGTTATATACTATAGAGAGGCTACAACGCCTTCTAGTTGACAATTGAACATTAGTCCGCCATGTTTTCTTTGGTCAAAACAAAGGGGCGTGGCTCGAATGTTGTAGGAAATGACAGTGTTAAAGTTCTTATTATTTGAATTGAGTTACATAATTAAGCTTATGTTAATAAGTAAAAGGTATAATACACACAAAACTTTACGTTTTATAACAGCTGTAGGCCTATGTTTTATTAGTTTCATTAAATATAGCCCAAGCTATACTCAATGCAACAAACCAAAGCACCTAAACACGGATGAATGTATTAACTAGGTTGAACGAGGATTGAGCGTATTCTCTTCCTGCACTTTCAGCCATCTTACCAGTGTTGCCAACACATAAATTGTATTCCCGTCAGTATAACACCTGGAAATCCGTCAGAATCCGTCAAAATTAAAAAAAAAAGACCAAATAAATAAATACAAAGCAAATTTTAATACAACTTACTTACCAATCCTGATTAAAATAATAATTCTTCAACATCTAACTTGATTACGAGGAAATATGAAACAGCGATTCCTAAACATAGTAGGGAACAGGCAGCAGGGCTGTTCAAATAAAAAGTAAAATCTTCAAAAAATTAAAAATGACAGCAGCTAAAAATGTCAAAAGACTATGTAAATCGTAATTTCCGCCAGAAAATCCGTCACCCGTCAAAGTCATTTTTTCCCGTCCGCTACATTGAAATTCCGTCAGTTTTGACGGAATTTCCGTCGAGTTGGCAACACTGCATCTTACATGTCATACAAACATAACTTACGAGGCATTACGAACGTTCCGCGCTAGTTTGCAACATTCCAGCAGGATGGTTGCGCGGGTATTTAAAATGCATATATATTCATAGCTATCGATATAACATAACGAATGTTTCGCGCTAGTTTCTAATGTTCGAGCGGGAATTCGTAGCTGTGGAAATGGCTGCAGTAGGTGATCGTATTAATATTAGAAAGCTGAGCATCATTGATAGTGAAAATGAAACGCAACAGTGGTGCAGGAAGAAAGGTCTGCTTCCCGCAAATATGGAGTGTCCACTTTGTGGGGAGTTTTCGTACTCCCAAACAATAAGGGAGTGCGATGAGACGAATGTACCAGATGTAGCGGAGTCAACGATTGCGGATTGGTGTTCATACTTGAGGGAAGTGTGTACAGGTAAGAAAATGATCTGTTATGGCAGATTGGGTTAATTTAGGATTTTACTGACAGGTTAGGTTAGTTTAGGATTTTACTGACAGGTTAGATCAGGATACATAAGGTTAGTGTAGGATTTTAGTGACAGGTTAGGTTAGCTTAGGTTTTTATGATGCGTTACGTAATTATTTGTGACAGGTTAGGTTAGTTTAGGATTTTAGTGACAGGTTAAGTTAGTTTAGGATCTTAGTGACAGGTTAGGTTAGTTTAGGATTTTAGTGATAGGTTAGGTTAGTTTAGGATTTTAGTGACAGATTAGGTTAGTTTAGACTTTTATAATGCGTTGCATAATTATCTGTGACAGATTAGGTTAGGTTAGTTTAGGGTTTTGGTTAGGTTAGGTTAGGTTAGATAAGGTTAGTGTGGATTTTAGTGACAGGTTACGTTACCTTAGGTTTTTATGATCCGTTACGTATTAGGTTAGTTTAGGATTTTAGTGACAGGTTAGGTTAGTTTAGACTTTTATGATGCGAAGCATAATTATCTGTGACAGGTTAGTTTAGTTTAGGATTTTGATTAGGTTAGGTTAGTTTTTGGGTTTTGGTTAGGTTAGGTTAGTTTAGGTTAGTTTAAGGTTTTGGTTAGGTTAGGTTAGTTTAGGGTTTTAGGTTAGGTTAGGTTAGTTTAGGGTTTTGGTTAGGTTAGGTTAGTTTAGGGTTTTAGGTTAGGTTAGGATTTTGGTTAGGTTAGGTTAGTTTAGGGTTTTGGTTAGGTTAGGGTTTTAGTTAGGTTAGGTTAGTTTAGGGTTTTGGTTAGGGTAGGTTAGGTGAGGTTAGGTCAGGGTTTTGGTGAGGTTAGGTTAGTTTAGTTAGGTTAAGATTTTGGTTACGTTAGGTTAGTTTAGGGTTTTGGTTAGGTTAGGTTAGTTTAGTTTAGGATTTTGGTTAGGTTAGTTTAGGGTTTTAGTTAGGTTAGGTTAGGAATTTGGTTAATTTAGGTCAGTTTAGGGTTTTGGTTAGGTTAGGTTAGTTTTGGGTTTAGGTTAGGTTAGGTTAGGTTAATTTAGTTTAGGTTTTTATGATGCGTTAGATAGTTTTAGCTTTTTTATGTCTTGTGTATGCAAATCTGTGGCAGGTTAGGTTGGGTTAGTTTAGGGTTTTTAGTGAGAATTTTGGTTAGGTTAGTTTAGGCTTTTTTATGCTTTGCATATACGAAACTGTGCAAGGTTAGGTTATGATAGTTTAGGTTTTAGTGACAGGTTAGGTTAGTTTAGGATTTTAGTGACAGGTTAGGTTAGTTTAGACTTTTATGATGCCTTAGGTTAGGTTAGGTTAGGTTTTGTAAGCTTTTATTTGCTATAAGTTTTATTTTCTTTCAGATAGTGTGGATCGCCGTTAGAAGAACGAACCTAGAATTGGAGGGCCGAATCATTTAGTAGAAATTGATTAATGCAAGATTGGACCTAGAAAATGTGAGGCTGGTGGTCGTATTGTGGAGGTTCTTGGGTTTTGGGCATGATAGATCGTGAGACGAAGGAAGTGCGATTGGAGATTTGTCCGAACAATAAGAGGGACAACGATACTTTGCTTGGTCTTATTCGGAAACATGTCGCCGCTCAAACCACAATAATGACGGACTGCTGGAAGGGAAATGAAGGCCTGGATGTTAACAATTTCCGTCATTTGACTGTGAATCAGAGTCTCAACTTTGTTGATCCGGAAAGCGGTGAAATCACGAATTTGATCGAAAACGCAAGCTATTGAGTGTGGCTGTCGTGAAGTAGTGATTTTTTATTTTTTACGTTGGCAGTTGAAGTACGTCATTGTCTATCATAATGGCGGGCTTCGAAAGAAAGTTCAGTTGTGAAATTTATGTGTTTATTGTAGTATTATATGCTCTAGTTGAGTGTTTTTCAGTGCGTATTGAATTAATAACAGTTCTGCGTTCTTCACATTACATCGTATCGTGTGTTTCATGTGACTAAAGTCGTTTCATTGAAACTAGAAAACAGAACTTTTGCACTCACATTACGTTGGACGTGTCATTTCACAGGTAATTTGCCACATATCTCTACAATTACTTTACTTTAACAATTACCAATAGAATGCTTAAGTTTTAAAATGCATCTCCACAAAAATTCCATCAAATTCGCTGTGTAATTCTAACATTTTGTATTGCAAAATCGTCGGAATCCGCTCAATCCTCGTTTCACCCAAAACTACATAATTGTTGGCTTCGTCACAAATTTAATTACCTTACAGCTAATTTAACCTAATATAAAATCATGTAATTCAGTGCTCACCAAGTGATTTTAGGAGAGACGACGTATGTAACTAACAGGAGTAAAATATTGAAAAGTGGTGGCGAAAATTAAAAAAAAAAAAAAATCCAATAATTATTTTAAAAATTCATTTTAAAATGAAATTAACACAGGGACTTTTTGAAAACTTTAATTGAATAGTTACCTCGAAAAGAGATCTAACCAACAAAAAATCGAAATTTGAGTTTTCAGTGAAAAATTTCGAAGAAATGTCACCGCCTAGCGAACGTAAAGTGAAAGGCAATTGCCATGTGTAATTTCCAAAGTCTGAGATTTTCAGCTATAGTGATACGTAATTCGTTTGAATTTTATTTTTTCTGTATTTTGAAGGACCACAAGGACAGAATTCGAGGACCAAAGATGGTCCGCGGACCATAGTTTGAGAAATGCTGTATTAAACAATATTAAATATCTACATATGTAATGCAAACCACGCTCTCAGAGACGCTCTGCGCTCTTCACTGAAGCTATATAGTGACAATTATCTTGAAATGCGCAAGAAAATATAACATCAGAATATGTATGTGTTAAATTTTAACTTACCTTGTTAACATGTTTCGACCTATTTTCGGTCATCTTCGGAACTGGTCGTTGTTGGTCTTGGCGCCTCTTGTTTCCTGTGTGGTGCGTTGGTAGTGTAGAGTCAAAGAGTGTATGTGTTTTGAAATTGAGTTGTGTGTTGAGAATATCGTTGGGGTGTGTTTTCATGTGTCTGTATATTTCATATTGTTCTAATGTGTTGAGTTTCTGGCTTTTTGGTTGGATGTTCAGTATTTCCATGTCTGTGTTGATGTCTCTGTAGGTGTGGTTGGCATTTGTGATGTGTTCTGCATATGTGGAGGTGTTTTGTAATTTTGTTATGGCTGTGATGTGTTCTTTGTAACATGTTTGAAATGATCTGCCTGCCTGTCCTATGTAGAAGTTGTTGCAGGTGTTACATTTGAGTTTGTATACGCCTGTGTGATTGTATTTGTTTGTTTGTGTGTTGAGAGGTACGTTAAAATTTAACACAAGAAAGTTCTTATCATATATATTCCGTAGTGATACAGTGTTAAAAGTTTTGTAATCAAGATGTAAAATATAAAAATTTATTAATCTAAAAAGCATACTCGAATTTCTTCCTGCGAACACTTTTGTAAACGTTATGACATTAGTCGCAGTAACATAAAAGAAATCGAAGTCTTAAAAACTTAAACAATTCTGATCCTATAAAAAAACCTGGCAACCTGGCAGCCAGGATTTGTCCATCCCTTTGCACATATATCTTTAAAAAAAATCTGCAAGTTTAAAGATAAGTCAAACTTCATTTACACTTAAAAAAGTAATTTTAAGGGGAGTGGGTAGTGATGCCTGTGCGATTAAAAAATTTCATCACAAACGTTTAGTTCAATATTTCTAGGCTTTTAGTATTCAGAGTGGAATATAAATTTCCAGGCTTATACAAACAATCATTCTGAATTCAGTGGTATATAAGAACTAATTAGTTTCAAATCCAAGTGTAAAAGAAAGGCCCTAACTGATAACCTGTTTTCTAACTTTGCTAAGTGTACCTGATTTTTCAGGTGCACATTACTTCCTACAATTTTCACTCATATACCTTGTTTTTTTAAGTTATCAAGTAATGTGTATTGTACATTCTAAAGCAAAATTTAGTTAAATATTTCACTTCTAGTGAAACAGAAAAAAAATATTGAAATTTGTTTAACATTTTTTGCAATTTTTTAGTGCATATATATTTTTTTTTCGTGTTATGTGTGTGTTATATTCTTAAACCCGTAGGTCTGCTATATATAATACAGGCTGCAGAAAACACTGTAAAATTTCATATAAACTGATTCAGTAGTTTCAGAGAAAAATGCACTTAAGTTTGAAAACTGTCAACTTATGGAAAACTGCGTTAAAAAAAAAGATATATGAATTACATACACCACCAAATTTAAGGAGGCCGTTTGAATGGCTTACTTGCAGAAATACCTCCCACAATATTTATATTTCAAACTTTACAGGAAGTTATACCTGAAATCTTGATTTGCATAATACACGTCACTGTTCGTTAACAGAAAACCACAATTTAAGTCACACGGAGTTAGTGTGCACTCGAAGTTGGTTGCTTGACGGTTGTCAGCCCACTTTGTCTGTGGATATAGAGGGAAAATTGGATCGGTGTCGGTTAGAGTTCCCGAGTAGCTCAGTGGTAGAGCGTTGGTACGTTAAACCAAAGGTCCCGGGTTCGATACCCGGCTCCGGAACAATTTTTCCCTCGAAATTATTCAAATATTTGTATTGTTTTAAACAGGAAGTTTTTACTTTTTTTTTTTAAACACAAAACAAATAATCGGATTTTTGACCCCCAATCACTACCTGGTTCCCTTAAGGAGAATGAAATTCCTCACCAACCTGAACGAGACGAATGGTAAAGACTGCATGTCCGCGACTGGAGCCAGAATTGAGCAAGGTAACTGCAACACGCTTCCTGCGCATGCCACTGTATAACACCTCACATGCTTCCTTACTGGACTTCACCTCAACCTCCACCACTCCGTGGACGTACATGTTGTGAGCGCTATCCTCCCGAACTATTTTTGCCTGTAGGTTTCTGTAAGCAAAAATTACTTATGTACCAATTGAAAAAGAGGATTTTTTTCAATTTCTATTTATTTATTTATTTATTTATTTATTGGTAATTTCCTAGAAGACGGGCAAAATCGAACATGGCTGACGAAAACTACAAAAAACGTTCTGCCAACTATGAAGTCCAAATGTCACCAAACATCGCAAAATCAAAGATGAAAAATCAAATATATATTCGTATTTTTAAAGAAGAACAAGCCCTCCAAAAAATGAAAATATATTTAATTTTTCGCCTTTGATTTTTTTTGGCGTTTCGAACTTCATAGTTGGTAGTACTTTTCTGGTAGTTTTCGTCCGCACTTTACCCCTAAAAATCACAAAAACACAAAAAAAAACATAATAATTTATCACCTTATCAAATAAAATTCAATTCTCATTGACGTCTTCATCGACAACCACTTCTCTTCCAGTATAAATGACACAGGCTTTAAGGCAATCTAAACTTAAACCATGCAGGCAACAAAGAACTAAACCAACACTTTGTCGTACAGTCAACTTTGCATAAATAAAACACGTCTTTAAACTAAATGAAATTATCTTCGAACACTTATTACACCTTAACATCTACAGAAAATTCAGTAAGTAATTTCTTTAAACCACAGAAAAAACAATTTTCTCCTCAACATTCAACACAATCCTTAATCACCAGCGAAAGAACTGAACCAAAATCGACACAAAATTTAATAAATAATTTCAGAACACGGATTCCTTCCTTTCCCTCTTACTTCAAAGTTCCAACCTTGTGCACACAAAATAAATCATTGGCACTGAAAAGTGCCTTTTCGTAAGCATGATGATGCGCATTCGACAAATGCAGACAAATCTACAATGTAACATCACTCACGTCAAACAACCAGGAACAACTGACAACTTCATTATCCATTCAAAATTAATGAAAATTCTAGAATAAATTACAACTATAACCAATCAAATCGAAAGAAAATCATAAAATGACAAACTTTCAATAGCTTTAGCCATCAGACACAACATAACACCACTCACGTCAAACAACCAAGAACAACTGATAACGTCATTATCCATTCAAAATTAACGAAAATTCTAGAACAAATGACAACTATAACCAATCAAATTAAAAGAAAATCACGGCGACACCTAGTATAAAAAACCTAGAACTAACATGTAAAAGTCACTAAAAGATCACCAACATTTAACTCTGAAATAAAAAAATTGGTAATATGTACTATATTCAACCAAGTGCCCGTCTTCTATGAAATTACCTATTTATTCTGGTGTAGTTCAGGCCATCAGACTTTCTCTTCCACAACACCAGGAATACAAATACAATAATAGAAATAAACAGAAAAAATACACTATATACAAAGTAAAGCTACACAAGAAATAAAGAGAGAGAGAGAAAAA
>JAJSOF020000042.1:11156876-11182938 GCA_025594305.2 Periplaneta americana
ACAACTCATTATATTCTGTTTTATTGCATGCAGGCATGAAATATGGCAGCTCTAAGTTAAAAGCTAGAGCTTAGAATATTGCTTAAGCAAAAGTATTTGTGATAGATACGGTATATTCCCATGAGTAATACCGAGTAATGCAGTACCCTAACTTGATCATTAGGCTTCGTATTCCAGCTACCTAAAGACTGAAGTTGAAGACACATTGGGTATATAGTACGCCGAACACAGATGATCCAACGGATAAGGATATAAAAAAAAAACACATCGTCGCTGCGTGTTCGTGGAGTACAGTCAACTCCCGACATTCTAAAGCTATACAAGTAAACACATGCTTGAGCCGTGATGTTCATTTTTGTCGTGATCTTTAGGCCGGGATTACGATCGACGTTCGTTACGTTACGTTACGTTACTTTGCGTTCATCTGTACGTTGAATTTCTACCGAACGTTCAGAGGCTGTGTATTATGATCGACGTTCGTGACAACTATCACTCTCTGCCGGCCATAAAGAGTACTGAAATGCACACGTCAGTCAGTCAGCTGATTATGATAAACATCAGTGGCATAGCGTCAATGTAAGCTAAAAAGCTTAGCTTCCCAGTTAATAATAATTTCATAATAAACCTTCAGTCTATGGACAAAATTATTTATTAATTTTAATAGGATTTATATTTACGCGTTAAATATTGTGATGCGGCAGCTCAGGATGATTTGTGATGCAGCAGTAAACAAGAAGCCTGCACATACCAGCTTCCAAGCAGACCGGTTTCTTCTGTGTAATCCACCCCGCAGATTTTCCATCCCTTTCTAACTAAGCTACCCTAGTCACAAGGCTCGCAAAGAAGCTAGCTTTAACATTTAAAATAAGTAGTTTCCGAGTTATCCCTTTTCGTCAGTTGTTTTCAGTTGAAGTGTTAGTGTGCATTGTGGCTGATATAATAAATAATGAGCGAAATAACAGTTCCTGACACTAATTTACTTGAATTTTTTTAGGACAATTGTATTATCAAGACTGACTTACGAACAAAAGTGTGATTTAAAAAACAAATGACCGACTCCCTTGCTGTCAATGAAGGACACAACCAAAAGACAGACGCATACTTACGTAATGATACTAATACTGTGATTTCTCTAAGTATGACAGGGAGTGAGCTAATGTTATACGTATACGTGTCTATTTGTTAAGGGATATGTGTAAACCGTGAAATCATATTTTATTACGTATCATTTGAGGTCATGCCTTATTGGTGTTACTTACGATGTTCCAACCAATCTTCGACTGTTGACTTGACATTGACTACTATTTATCTTAAGACTGTATTTTTGTAATACGTTTTCTCATATTGCATGAAAGACAACTTGAGTTAGCTTCCCCTGCTCAAAATTTCATGCTACGCCACTGATAAACATTGAATTTTATGGTAACTTTGAGACAAATAAAATAGGCCTACCGGTATTACAAAAATATTTTACGACAGAATAATATAGAATGACAATAATAATAATAATAATAATAATAATAATAATAATAATAATAATAATAATAAAACCATATACCGGTACTTGGGAAGACTGTTGTACCTTGAATCACTATTCACTTTTTTTTTAATTTTGAGGAATGAAATATTTTAAATGAAAAATGCTTGAAATAATTATTGAAGTTTCCTTTACAACTTCACTTTACAAGATTTTTTTTCTTGGTTTTGTGTTAGAAAACATATATCAATGAACGAAATGTTTACTTCTGGTACTAAAAAAATTGTTTCGTCCACAGAACTCACACTTTGCAATAAATCAAACCGAAATTACGACCAGGGCTACTGAGCGACTTTCTCTACAATCTACTTCAGTTTGAGTCCTCTAGTAGCAGCAAAAAAAAATGTTCAAAGCTATACTATGCTGAAGGTACAACAGTCTTCCCTACTAAATAGCTGGACTAGTGCGAATTACGAATATATTATTTGTGAGGTAAAAGCCCCTTTATTTCGGGTTAAAATAAATAACGTATTTAAAATAATGTAAATTTATTATTAAAAAGATAAAAAAAAATAAGATTAACCGAGGCTCGAACCAGGGCCTATCTACATCACGACCAGTCTCTTGACCATCACGCTACGGAGAGATTCGGAATGCAATTGTTGAATTAGATGTTATGTATGTATTTATTTACACTGCAAGTGGGCAAGCACGCGGTGGCAGTGGTATGTACAATATTAACAATACACAATAAAATGATAACCAGTACACAATAAACTTTACAATACACAATACAATTTTACAACACATATACAATTTTACACACAATACAATAATAATACATAATACAATTTAACACAATAATAATAAAACATAAAATAAAATACCTCATTTTACAATACAACCTACATAATTATGTATAGGTCCTACATAAGTTTCAATAGTCTTTCACTTTACTCTCATCTCATTCCCTGTAGTGGCACTATGACGCATTTCACTGACACTTTAGCACACATTTCATTGACGCTATAAATTATCACTGATCGGAACTGTTCACTGCACTGTAAAACCATAACTTCACTGACTCACCTCGCTTCACTGATACAACAAATAAGTCAAATAATTACACCCTTATGCATACTTATAAACAGAACTACATTTAAACTAAACATTTCTAGTCTAAGGCCCTCTTACACGCTAGTTTTAAATAATTTACAATTCAAACCAAGGAAGTAAACTCGTCAGCCTAGATAAATACATGTCACCTTAAAAAAATTAAATGTTGAATGTCACCTTAATTTTAATTTTCACTTTATATACAACTTTTTAAATTATTCTTGAATCTCCTTAAGGAAGGACAGCCCTCAAAGACCGCTGCAGGTAGGTCATTCCAATCATTTATAGTTCTATTTAAAAATGAGAATTTACCTATATCCGTTTTCTGTTTCCTACATTTGATTTTAAAATCATGATCGTTCCTACCATAGTACGTTGGCTTTTCTAACCGAGCCGTTATGTCTACCCATGCTTTCTGACCTAGATGTGCTCTATACAATGATGTTATTCTAGTTTTCCTACGTCTGTTTTCCAAAGTTTCCCATTTAAGTTCTTTTATCGGATCGTTTCCATCTTCTCTTTTACCTTTAACAAATTTAACTGCCCTATACTGGATTCTTTCTAAGGAATTTATCTGGTATATTCTATAGGGATCCCAACATGTAGTTCCGTATTCCATTAACGGTCGCACTAACGTTAGATATGCTATTTCCCTCGATTTGGGGCTAGCCTTTCTCAAGATTCTCATAATAAAGTGAAGTGCCCTCCATGCTTTACCCGTAACATTATCAACATGCTCTCCCCAAGAAAGTTTGGAGTTTAAATACACTCCTCGGTATTTACAGGTATGAAGGCTTTCATGTTTGCTGCCTATAATGTTTAATTTTAAACAAAATGTGTTTTATGCCATATATTCATGTGACGTGACATATTCAATCAAAGATCGTTTCTCGTATTACGTAATTTTTAAGTAATATGATTTTATTTAATATTTCAGTAGCAATATGGCGCATCTACAACGAAAGAAGAGATCAAAACATATGAAGGGCTTCTGATTCGTGATTGGTTGACGTTCAGCTTACGTTTCTTTGCGTTTGTGAAAGCTTGACCTAGACAATGTTGAAACAACGCCGTCATGCGTTCGTTCATTCTAACGTTGATCGTAATGAAATACACGGAGCTTGTATTTGTCGAACTTCTACGTACTTCACCGCAACGTAACGCAAACGAACGTCGATCGTAATCCCGGCCTTACAGTAAATAGGCCTCATAACGTGCATTCGTAAGTTACGGAACTTGAACATAATTATGCGGATGTCATTTGAAATAATTTTATATTGCCAGGAATTCTTTCAATAGCACCTGATGTTATTGGTGCATGATGTAGTACAAGATATTCCTATTGTATGATCTTTTTTCGTGTTTCATTAGGACACTGCATCTCGCTCATCACTGAATTTTCTATGTACTTTTCTAGAAATTCCCTAAAATGGAGATTATTTAATTTATTAATTGAGATGTTTGCATTGAACATCATGGTAGGCTACACAAATCCATGCTAACGTCGAGTTAATATCTACATAATTTTGTGATTTTTATGGTACTGGTTCTTTTTTATTACGTTCAACACACTTTCTAACACTTCTGGTATTTCAGTGTCTTTCAGTGCACTGTTTTTTTTGTCACTTTTACGTTTATTTTACACAATTATTCTCTATATTGACAGTAAAAATATTAGTTCAAATATCCTCAACTATGCCCCGCAATATTACACGCTCTGCAATGAACCTTCAATCAGCCACAAAGGTGTAGTTACTTAAATAGCCCTGATACGATTAGTAAGGGCAGTGATCGATAAGACTACTCACTATGACTGCGTCCCGATTTTGACTTTCTAGACTAGAGGAAGAGGGCAGAGGATGCGTAATTATTTTGTATACGAACGTACTTGTATCTGCGCTGTGACGTCACATATACTTTGAATCAGGTAATTTCATTCCAGTTTATACGTAGCTGGAATACGAAGGCAATTGATCATATTAAGTATTTTGTTCGTACGTGCAGTGTGTCTGACCAGTGGCGGTGCGTCAATAAGAGCACGTGAACACCTTGTTTCCATTAATGCACGACTAGTTTTATTATTTGATACCGTACTGACTTAGTGGGGATGTATCAGAATCGAGTATTTTAAACTTCCCGCATCTTGCATAAACGTCTTATGTAAACTTGGCAACATCCGTTCACGTACAAGCCGTGCTCTTTTCGAGTTGGTTACAGGAATTTCACGCATGCGCGGGAGAAAAGTGTCTTTAGGTGGCCGCTTATGACTCGTCAAGAGCACAAAGCGTTAATTGAACATGATGAGTATCTATCCTACAGATGTCAGATGCATTGGTGCCTATCGTTCACGTGCTATATCTCGAGGAGGAAATTTAATAGCCTGTAGATGTCAGCATCTGACTGTAGGAACGTTTACTTACGTGGATGTGTGTACAGTGCTGCTACGAGAGTGTAGTTTGTGAATTACTATACTTCAGTGTCGGCCAACGAGTTAGAAAGAGAAAGATATAGAGTGGTCATTGCGCCGCCATGTTTGAAGAAAATTGAACGACCGTCGGTAATGAACTTATGCGTCCAAAACAAAGTGGGCGTGGTGATAACTGACATTAGAATAGGCAGCTGCCTTAATTTCGTTTGCATAAATTAGTTAAACTGAAGTGGAAAAACCTAGTATTTCGTCAAATACGTGCTAGGAACTTAATCTAAACTTATGTACGCTAAATTTAAAACACTTGAGCTATTCCTAGAAGGAATGCTTAAAAGAATAACCTAAGCAAAATTGTCATGTAGTATGACAAGAAGTCCTAGCAAATATACTGAAGAAAATGTTAATATTCCTAGGTTCTTTTAAATGCGACCTGCAAGATTGCCTATAAAATGAACGAGTATGATTCGGATGATTTTATTAAATTGTTTTTCCAGTCTCTACACGTTGCAAAACTATTTACTATACCATAAGATATAGAATGGAAGTAGGCCCTCTATATAGTAAACAACCTTTACCTCCAAGCTTGTAACGTGGGTGAAACATGACAAAACACGCTTTCAGTTGTTTTGTTACAGTAAAGTATAATTATTATCGAAATGTGAACGTGAGGCCAACAGCCGGCTGGTCTGTCTGAGCCTTTCAAGGGCTGTGGCACCACAGATAATTATTAGTGTATAATTGAGCACCCACGTACAATAATGGGGTAAGTAGTTACGAAATATATTCATACTTACCCCATTATTGCATGTGGGTGCTCAATTATGTTCTTTCATGTCCTTCCAGTCAAAATACTAACAACAATACGACCTACCCCAGAGTTTTGCGTTATTTTGGATGCGAGTGTCGAAATACAATTTTAATATTTGATTGCTATTACTAGGTTTGAAACGAAATTGTAGCGGTTTTATCCGTATTTAGTTTAACTTTATTACTAGTGAACCATTTATTTGATTAATCGTTTGTCTTCGAAATACGCCTACTTCTTATAAGTTACAGCTCATCGTCTTCTTGTATAAGCAGTAAGGACAGAAGGAGCAGAAATAAAGGATGCCGGTGACGAAATACAGTTTTAATATTGTATTGCTATTTGTTTTTCACTGGGTCTGAAACGGAATTGTATTGGTTTTATCCGTATTTAGTTTAAGCACATTACCAGTGAACCATTTATTTTGTTTATGCCGGGCGTTGTTACACATTTATGCATGAAAAAAATGCTGCTAATTAACAAAACTATGGACTTAACTTCATAAAATTTACATGAAATATGATATATCAGTTGTCTTTTTCCTTTTGACATTGCAGTTATATGCAGCACACACAACAGGCATGTTTTTTCTTCGTTTTTTTTTACCTCTTACCTCCGTTAAACAACATTGTAAGCAGACGAATTTTTACAAAGGTGGGCGCTTAGCTCAGATCTGCCGTGTTTCGCCGTGGCACCGCAAAGAGCGCTGTACAGGACAACATCACAGTCTTGTGACAACATGGCCACTCTATAGTCTTCTCTTTCTATCTCGTTGGTGTCGGCACAATAGCATAGTTTGGCTTTCAAACACGTGCTGGCTGACTGTGGTGGTGGTATGAATTTAAGTATCTGTATGGCAGTGTATAATATTTAAGAATAATATTTACTGGCATGTATTTATAGTAATCTATGCGAATGGGATTACAGTACTGGTATAGGCTATAGTGTATCAGTGTGTTGTGAATCAAAATACATTACTGAACACGCGCGTTTGTAAATAACGAGACCGTGGTATGTATTCATGTTTAACTAACGTAAACAATGAACTCTGAACAGTAAAGAACTGGGTAAACTGGCTTACCAAGAAAAATTGGAAATAAAAAGACTGAGTTTCATTATTATTATTATTATTATTATTATTATTATTATTATTATTATTATTATTATATGTTGTTTTGAATTTATATACGGTTTTTTTTTCGATAGTGAAACATTGGAATCATGACATTTCATATTAGACTAAACGTACGATTTCAAATTCTCTTCGATTTTGGAACCACAAAAGTGTGAACACACATAATATTTTATCACGAGCCGCCACTGTGTCTGACTCAAGCCGTTCATAATTGTTTTAGGCATCATGCACAAAACGACTAGGGTTGGACACAATACTTTTCGTCGTTGAAATTCTGTAACTCGCAGCACTTGTATTTCAGTTTAAGTAACGATTGAGAATGGCTAAAATAATAAACAGACATAGGTTCGGTGCACTAATACATTAATTCATACGATGTGTCTGAGTAAAGAAACAAAGATTTGTAATACGCGGATTTCTCGAAGGTAGTTGATGGCCCTTAGCTAGAGTAATGTGTTCGTATGAATGTTTCAACTGTTTGAGAGGGTTCGATATTCGGTTCTTCCTTTTGTACTTTTTAATTTCGAACTTCGATTCCAGGTGATTCTATAATATTCTAATTAATACTACTTCAAAATGAAAATATGCAATCCATCGCAATATTATATGAACCAGAATGTTCCACAGCAATAAAAGCTCCAATTCTACAGTCGGTAATCATTCACGGTTTGAATATCTAAGGCCCGTAACACACTTGCAGAGTTTTCTCCAGCGAGAAATGTGTTGCGAGAAAATTAAAAAATTGCTAACATGGATTCAAATGGACGTCCACACACTGGAAGAGATTCTCGCTCGAGGCAAAAACCTCGCGCGAGTTTCTCGCTGGAATCGGTAGCTGAGCGAATTTTCTTGACACATTTATCAAAGATGTTTGACATTTATACTCTTTATGACGATTGAATGTAGAAAAAGATATCACAGGTGGCGATGAATTGTATTGTTTTTACTTGAAAATGAGGAAAGATGGCTGATAATTGCAGTCAGAAACTTATCGAACTTGTAAGATGTCACCCGTAAGCCTATTTATATGATACACGGGATGAAAACTATAAAAACACGAAACTTAAAGAAGAAATCTGGAGATTATCTGAAAATAAATAGGGCTATATTTTATTTTGATGAGATTTAATAGTATTAATTAAACATTTGAAATAATGCATCTATATGTCATAACAGTTTACATAATTTTAATCACAACATAGCAAAGGATCCTTTATCATATCATGAATGGCAAAAAACTGTGGTCCATTGAACCTGAAATAACGCCTAAACGTATCATCATTCAAATCGAAACCAGTGTCCAAAACTCTCCCTTATTTTCGTAAGATACAATGTGATTTTCAGATATTTCTGGCTTTAATTTTAGGCCTACTTTTTCTTTTCATTAACAAAATATGTTCATGTAACTCCATTTCCTCATCACCTAAATACTCAGATTCAACATAGCGTTCGTACGTAATTTGTAAAGTACGACAATATACTTACAGGTTATATATTTAAGTACGACAATATACGTAAATACATAACCTATAATATTTCCCCCAACGAGTGATTACTATAATCAGAAAACTGCTTTCTGCATGAAGGCAGTGCATAGATGATCATAGCGAGATGTGATGTGTGATAGCGAAAACTCGCCAAGTGTGTGGAGGAGGCTCTTCGCCTCTTTCTCGCAACACATTTCTCGCTAGCGTAAACTCTGCAAGTGTGTTACGGGCCTAAAGCTCGCAACAGCAAAAGTGAAAGAAGCGAAAAAATAATTAAAAATTATAAGATGTTCCAGTCGACATCGTCCATCTAAATGCGGTTGTTATCGATCTCGTATGTCTTAGACCATTGGCCTGTCACAATCTGAATCCAACTTTTTCCCGAGGTTTTATACCAACCAAGTAATTTGTCCCAACCAGGATTTGAACATGGGCCCACTCTTTTCATGACCAGACGTGCTAATCAATACTCCACAGCGGTGGGCCAATAATTTATTTATTTATTAGCAAGATTTCTTATGAAATGCAAACTCTAATTATTTTATTTAATGTCGTCTTTAAGTTTACACATTATACCGGGATCACTTTTCTCTTTTCTGCATTGTTAAAAATGTTATGTTTTATTTAACGACGCTCGCAACTGCAGAGGTTATATCACCGTCGCCGGATGTGCCGGAATTTTGTTCCGCAGGAGTTCTTTTACATGCCAGTAAATCTACTGACATGAGCCTGTCGCATTTAAGCACACTTAAATGCCATCGACCTGGCCCGGGATAGAACCCGCAACCTTGGGCATAGAAGGCCAGCGCTATACCAACTCGCCAACCAGGTCGACTTTCTGCATTGTTGTGCAGTACCTATGTTATTCATATTTCTCCAAGTGGCGGCCTGAACACCTGCAGAGTTCTAACACATGAGTACAGGCTGTTACAAAAGAAACATTATAGTGATTCCATTCCTCAGATGAGGTATAGAAATTCTTATACATTCAGAAATTTAAAATAAATATTATAGTCCAGGCACATGATCTGAAGACATTAATTCGTCAATTTAAGCACAGAAACTTAATCATAAACAAAAGCAAGAAAAATATTTTGAATTCAATATTTTGTAACGTTAATAGAAAAAAAAAAGTTCGGCCAAGTTTGGGGGGGGACAGTGCCCCCCCCCCCATAACTCCGCCTATATGTATGGCGGACATCGAGGATTCGTGATAGGTTAGATTTGGTTTATTCAGGTTTTTGGTACGCCTACCAAAATATGCAATGCAAACAAAAAATCTCAACAAACCAAACCTAACCTGTCACTGATCCTCGATGACACTGACGTCATATTGACTTCTACCGAATTACCCTATTTTTTTTTTTAACTGAACAGTATCTTACTTTATTTTAAAAAATTACATCTACCACATAGGCTATGTGCACACAATATTCTCACATACATGCCTTCGCTTTTCAACCCATGGTTTCATAAACTGTTGTAGTACCTAGGCACAAATGACTCTTGTGCGCATCGTAATCTATGATCAACTCAGGAAGAGCACGGTGGTTGACCAACTTAATTTGACTGATTTACTCGGTGTTCTTATTCTTGCGTCGCTTTACTACTGTTACATTAGTAGGCTTACTCGCACTACTGAATGTACGTACAATACCGGAAAGTACAGAAAACGAATGTTGGGGAAAAAGACTCAATGAAGATCCTCTACAGCAGTGATGCGTATTTGATAACCCAAACTACTACTGATCCCAATTAGTTCAGATTAACGAGGTTCTACTGTACATTTAAACTATTTTATTGGCAAAATTTGAAGTTTGTTTTGATTTTCTTCCCCTGTTGCTTTGATTTTCCCCTATTGTTTAGATTTTCCCTTATTCTGATTTTTCTGTATTGTTTGAAGTTTTTCCAATTCTTCAGCTTAGGCTATATGTTCGCAAACTGGCGCTAACACTTACAGTCGAGCCGTTCTTATTTCCGGCAGCAAATCACACGACAGCTTCTGGTCAGCTGACACGCTGCTTCACTGGCAGTGGTTGTCGTCAAAACGAATGCAGACGACATACCGCTTCCCGCTCACGGTGGATGTTACTGCGTTGTCAAATCTACCCTTGTACTCAACAAAATTTTAGCAATGTCTAATCTTAAACATCGAACGAAAAATTATTTCCTACGAGTTAAATAAGTGGGATGAGGTTAAGTAATAATCACACCGAATAAATAAAACGTGATAATAAATTTTATTGTAACAGACTTTTCTACGTCTCTAGTAAAGCAACAAATAAAAATAACAACAAAACTAACAGCTATAATTTACATAATATTATATATTATTGTTATTTGAAGCATCCCAGGAAAAGATTTACCATGTTGTGCTATAATTGGTTTTTCCGACCATTTGAATTAACGATTTTCGTAAATAAAAACAATATTAGAAATTACTAAAATGGGAGAAAGCTTTAAAAAATAACAAATAAACATTTTTTATGTGAATGAATAACTAAAACCACACAACTTGTAAATTAAGTAAAATATGTTAGTATTAAAAATTTTGTCATGATAAGTCATTGCTACATAAAAAAATTACACGAAGAACCTTGCCTAACGGTATTGTTCAATTTAGAGGTGCTAACAGCCTAGATCGCTACAATCATTGTTAGTACCTGCCGCCGCCATAGTTCTCAGTTTATTTTCTTCTTTGCCGAATTGTCCGTACTTCTCTGTCGTTATTATGATTTTAACCGTTAACTTTTCACATCAACGCATCAGCTGTTCATTGCACCATCTTGCATTAAAGGCAATAAACTACTCTTAATTTACGTTCATTTTCGAAATAATCTCTAACGCTAAGAATCATTTCTCTGCTTTGCGAATTGATGGTCTTCCGACTCCTCCGCGGCATTGTGATGCTGAAAATTCAGCGATAACACAGCACTACCAACAATACCGACTGATTATTCGATAACCAGCTATTAGAACTGCGTCCGTTCACTATTGGCTTGATTTTCCCCTATTGTTTAGCAACACCGCTATATTCTGACCTTCTTCGCGCCAAAAGTCGATTCTTCAGCGTGGCCACGCCGGAAATAAGAACGCTCGACTTGTATGTCCGTATGAGATAACGACGATGAAAAGATTTCAAGCTTAATTTTTTTATAAGAATCAAGCACACTAGTTAGGCAAATTAAAGAGTAATAAACTGGAATGGAAATTGAATATCACATAAATGTCATACTACTTCAATAACCTATGCAATGAAAGGTGGCACCGTTTTTCTGCCCTTCGTCAAAGTTTTTAACAAGATTAGAGTAGATTTAAAGAGAGTTAACTAACAAGGAGAGGACACGCTCTGTATATCACCGAATGAAATAAGATTGTGTGACATGAAAGTACAAGACGTACTGTTTAAAGTCATACCTGGTATGGGTGGCCAATGACCCCTCGTTTTGGAAATATTGGCTCTTGTTTGTGACATACTTCTGTTAGGTGCCTAATAGGGAAGCATTAGACTGCGTGAAAGCGTAGCTCATATGGTTGGGTACTGAGTTGTTATCCAGGCAACCTGAGTTTGAATCTTAACTGGTCCTATTTTTTTTTCTCTTAATAATGATTAATAGTGTGATCATAGTTATATATTTACATATATCATATTTCTCAATGTATTGAACGCTTCATCATGTTTTAAACAAATTACTAATTAACTAACATTGTATTGTAAAGGATAAACAAGGAAATATTGCTCACGTAGGCAGGTCACCAGTGTCTTTTCTGTTTCTATTCCTCTTCATTTTGTACAAGATTCATTATGATAAATGTCATAAAAACACACAAAACATACATAGGTATTTCCTGCACCATGCACAGCAAATGAAAGAAGGTTGTCCACAGTCACACACATTTTTTCGCACTTCTGCTGCGAAACAGACATTTTTCACATTCACAAACACTTCTCTTCCGTTTATTAATTTTGATGCATACCACGCATATTTCAACATGGCTTTGAATATAGGAGCTGACAACTGAAAGTAAATTCAAGGAATGAATCTTGAGGGCATCCTCCCTTGAAGCAATTTGTCGTCCAGTTTGTAAAAGGAAAGAGCTATTTTGCAAATATTTGATAAAAATCTTCAACTGTCTAAAAAATTAAACACCACAGGACTGGCATAATCCAGTACATTTGGGTGAAATCACTTTAAGGTTGCACGTTACTTCATTTTCTTCATTTGTAAATATTTCATCATACAAAGAAGGATTTACCTGCCCTTCCCACGAGTCCAGAATTGGATGAAATGGCTGCTCTTTTACATACGTCTTTATTACTTTCTCCAGATATTGTTTATGAAGTTGAGATGTCAGCTTTCCTGATGAAGAACATGTTACACAGATATTTCCGAATTTAGAAGCAAGTTCATCTACTTGACGTTGCACTCTTGAGCCAAATTGTCCTTTTGGTTATAATAATAATAATAATAATAATAATAATAATAATAATAATAATAATAATAATAATAATAATAATAATAATATCTAGTTTTAAAAAATGAGAAGACATTAGGATTCGAACTGGGGTTGCCTGGATGACAACTCAGCATCCAACCATGTGAGCTATGCTGTTACATAATACAGTCTAATCCTTCTCTATTAGACACCTAACGGAAGTATGTCATAAACAATAGCCAATATTTCCAAAACGAGGTGTCATTGGCCACCCATACCAGCGAATAGGGATTATAAAGAATGGACACTGAGCGAATTTTCCTGTGTTTTGTTTCTCTGTGCGCCAGGCGTTTAGTTCCACTTTCAAGCGCTAGAGGTAGTATAATCGAGCATACGCTAAGATAATAATGGAGAATAGAATTAAGGCACAGGATCCAAACATCGCCTACCTTATTGCATAATCCAGTAACGCTTTGCTTCAAATAAATTCAAGTTAACAGCTTTTCCTTATTTCTTAGTGACAAACTAGTTGTAATAATAATATTTTATATTTCAGATATCATAAATTATATTATAAAATAATATAATACATTATAAAATTAAGTATCGAATTCGTTTCATATTTGTATATAATATAATATAGGTATATGGTGTTTACTTCTCGTAAGAATTTTGTTTTTCCATTTTCAGCGCTATCAAATCATTACATATTTTAATTGTTGTTGGGGTCAACGTCTGAACTCTCATTATAAAGGAACTCTAGAGTCTAGACATTACAGTTAATGAAGGATTTATTATTTTATGGATCCAATTTATTTTATTTGAGTACATAATGTACCTAGATGTATTAATTGTATGTGTTATATTTCCGCTGTGCCGACTGCTAGCTGGTGTGATGTCAGCGCCAACTCTAGGGAGAAAGCAGAATCTGACGCTCTAGCTGGCTTGAAGGTCATTGAAATCGGTCCGGCTACATCAAAGGTACCGACGCGAAGTGTCCATTCTTTATAATCCCTATTCGCTGCCCATACCAGGTATGACTTTAAACAGTAGGCCTACGTCTTGTACTTTAATCTCACACAATATTATTTAATTCGGTGATATACAGAGCGTGTCCTCTCCTTGTAAGTGACAAACCGAGGTCTGTGAGAGATTATTTCAGTTTCATACGCATTTTTAGTGTAGCTGTAGTTCATTTTTCAATGTGCCTTGATAGATTGCTGTAGAGCTAGAGGAAGCAGTATAAATACTCTTCAGGTTTTCAAGTGTCGTTTAAAGCAAGGAAATACATCATAATTAAAATAAACTAATTTAACTGTTTAAAATAGACCTAACTAAAGCCAATCTTTATGCCGTAAGTATTAACAAAGAACACTTTATGTTGGTGCATCTCTGACATACGAAACGCTTAAAACTATGACTTAATTATTACGTTTTCATGAGGTATTCAGATCGAACTAAATACACTTGCCGTATTGAAATCTTCATGAAAACGGGGATTCGGTTCGATCTGAGTCTCAAGGTCGAGACACCTAAAGTGGGATCGGATCGTATTCAATACGCTAAGCGTGTGATCGATCGTCATTTGTTTGATGTGTCAGCTGTTTAACCAACAGCGAGGGACATTATGTATGTTGAAAAAGAGTGTTGTAAAACATAATATTTCGTGTTTTCCTAAAAGTCAATATTATCATTATTCATCAACAGCCAGATTATTAAGTTTTCATGCGCCTCATTTGAAATACACAACATTGTTTATAGCTAATGTCTACAGAGTGACCAACACGCTAGTATGTCGATAAGTTAACCAACATAACTACTTTCGAAACTTCAGCTTCCGTACTCAGATCGTTTTTAATACGTATCGAAAATTGCATGAAAACAGGGATCGTATTCAGATCGAACTGAATACTGCATGAAAACGTAGTAAATCTGAATGTCTAAAAATCCGGACGCATGTGAGTAAATGTAGGCCTAGTCTACTCTTAAAAATTCTGCGAGGAGATGCAGGATATCTAAGAAGATGAGAGAAAATTAAACATAGTACATTTATAAAATTAGCATTGCGAAACTTTCCACAACAGACCTATTGATGTATATAACACACATTAAATACAATAAATACTTATTCAAAACGAAACTAAGCCACTTTTAAAACGTCTATTTTATTATAGACTTGCTTCAGTTTCTTTCAATCCAATGCATGCGTTCGAGGGTTTTTTTAATAATGTCTGTATTAATATTATTTTATTGCAATGTTTATTAAATAAGAATTTGTTAAATTTATCCGAATCATTTTATAAATGTAATGAAAAAATAAGCTTACTAATAACACATCAATAGGATGGTTATTACTTTATTAGGAGTTTGAAATTCACTACGGACAAGTAGGCCTACTAATGTAAACATTTAGACGTAAAAGTTTTACTCTTTATTTAATAACCTTCCGAAACTCAGGAAGATGTTCAGAATTAGCCAACAGAAATTATGTTCATAAGATTTATATCTGAAAACTGTACAATCAAAATAACATGTTGCACTATTGTTCTTACTTATCATTGCTGTTATTACTGGCTTATTACCCGATGTATTCCACACAACGATTTATTAAAGACTGAGAAGCAGAACACTTCCCGCTATCGCCATTACATACATACATACATACATACATACATACATACATACATACATACATACATACATACATACATACATACATACATACATACATACATACAAATGGCTTTTAAGGAACCCGAAGGTTCATTGCCGCCCTCACATAAGCCCGCCATCGGTCCCTATCCTGAGCAAGATTAATCCAGTCTCTATCATCACTCCCCACCTCCCTCAAATCCATTTTAATATTATCCTCCCATCTACGTCTCGGCCTCCCCAAAGGTCTTTTTCCCTCCGGTCTCCCAACTAACACTCTATATGCATTTCTGGATTCGCCCATACGTGCTACATGCCCTGCCCATCTCAAACGTCTGGATTTAATGTTCCTAATTATGTTAGGTGAAGAATACAATGCGTGCAGTTGTGTTGTGTAACTTTCTCCATTCTCCTGTAACTTCATCCCGCATAGCCCCAAATATTTTCCTAAGAACCTTATTCTCAAACACCTTTAACCTATGTTCCTCTCTCAGAATGAGAGTCCAAGTTTCACAACCATACAGAACAACCGGTAATATAACTGTTTTATAAATTCTAACTTTCAGATTTTTGGACAGCAGACTGGATGATAAGAGCTTCTCAAACGAATAATAACAGGCATTTCCCATATTTATTCTGCGTTTAATTTCCTCCCGAGTGTCATTTATATTTGTTACTGTTGCTCCAAGATATTTGAATTTTTCCACCTCTTCGAAGGATAAATCTCCAATTTTTATATTTCCATTTCGTACAATATTCTGATCACGAGACATAATCATATACTTTGTCTTTTCGGATTTACTTCCAAACCGATCGGTTTACTTGCTTCAAGTAAAATTTCCGTGTTTTCCCTAATCGTTTGTGTATTTTCTCCTAACATATTCACGTCATCTGCATAGACAAGAAGCTGATGTAACCCGTTCAATTCCAAACCCTGCCTGTTATCCTGAACTTTCCTAATGGCATATTCTAGAGCGAAGTTAAAAAGTAAAGGTGATAGTGCATCTCCCTGCTTTAGCCCGCAGTGAATTGGAAAAGCATCAGATAGAAACTGACCTATATGGACTCTGCTGTATGTTTCACTGAGACAAAGTATCCGTTTCAAAATGGACCAATAACTATGAAGTATTCAATAATTAAGCTCTCCTAACAGCCAATAGGGGCCGAATTTGTTGTCGGCAGAGAAGCTTAAAGCAGACCAGGAGTGAGAGAGTTTTTTACATTGTAGCAAAATCAGACCACACGTACATTGATCGTATGAGGTTCGACCGAACTCCACGCAATTTTATACGACTATTTACTGAAAGAAATCCATTTATATTTAAATACAGAAAAAGTAATTAAAATTATAAATAAACGCAATAAACTCGCCACATAAAGTATAATAAAATAAACGAAATGAATAACAAACAGTTAAACCAGTAGAGAAAATATAACATAGTTCTTCAATAATAATTGAATGCAATCACATTCAATTATTATTGACATGCCACGCAATAGATTGCCTAGACTACTTAAACACCACACCCCTTCAGGCACAAGATACCAAGGAAGACCATGGAAGAGACTCCTCGACATCTGATTTGAGATCGGATCAGGTCAACAGTGGTCTAAACTCCCTGAAAGCTACATGATGATGATGATGATGATATTATTATTATTATTATTATTATTATTATTATTATTATTATTATTATTATTATTATTATTGACAAAGTATAATAAAATAAACGAAATGAATAACAAACAGTTAAACTAGTAGAAAAAAATAACAGTTCTTCGATAATAATTGAATACAATCACATTCAAATATTATTGACTATTTTTAAATATTTGGGGGGGAGGACAGGACTGCTTTTTCCCCATTCTTATACGGAGGAGGGACCTGAGGCTTATTGTGTTTAACACTCCTTTTCTGTGAATTGTTGGGTAGCCGAACGGACGCGCCCAAAAAAAAATGTCCTTATATATTTTACAGAAATATGATTTTTCATGTAATATCCATGAAAATTGCTTAACCCAAGATAACTAGTTGAAAACTACGACACTTTTTCCCTTTCACTTTTATCCTTCGTTGATCCTTGCAGCGATGATGAACATGAGCTGCCTGATCATTAGGGCTATGAAAAGGTTACAGTTAAAGCTATACTCGATACCATCACTAGCTTTTAACTGCTCCCTTTTCATAGCCCAACTGATCATACTGTGTGTAGAGATGAGCTTAAACGATCTGTGACAACTGTGACTGTGACAATTAAATATCTGTGACTTTTATCGGTGATTTTGTCACACCGATATTTTATATCGATATGTAGCATGAAATACACCGATATTTTGTCACACTGATAAAAAATAGCAGGAAATAATGAAGAGCAGTGAAATATGAATACGATTTCTCTATACACACCACTCATCAGTGATTTATATGGGAAAATCCAACAAAGAAATGATGCACATGTACCATTAACAAATAAATACTTACCTAACTGAATAGTAACATGTCAAAAGTTAACCTCATGTACCAAGAGGTTATATTATAGATATTGAACCAGTTGATCATTTTTAAATGTAGTTGGGTATGGAGAAATTGAGGTTATATAATTATCCTAATCGTTTTAAAAATTGATCCTTTTTATTGCATATAACATAATGGATAAATTATTTTAAGTCGTCATTAACATTATAATATTCAGTCATAGAATAAAAATTAATGAAACATGAGTATTCGGAAAAACATAGGAAAATAATTACAAAACAAAACAGTTGTTCAGACAGGATTTTACACAAGATTAAGTACTGGTAACCAATGGTGTTATTATTTAAATCGTGTAATAACTACATCATTTATAATAAGATGGAAAATCTACCGCCAGATTGCTGTTATTGTATCATGCGCACGCGCAAACCTACGACGTAGTCAGTCACAGAGTACTGAATACGGAGCAGATTTCGATAGCGATATTTTGCCACAGATATTTCGCGCCATCAGTCACAGGTTTTTCTGTGACAAAAAAATATATGTGACAAAATATCGGTTTGTGAAATATCGGCCATCTCTAACTGTGTGTGTGTGTATGATCAGACCTGTTGGTGTCACTTATGAGATTCAAACCTGTCTTCAGACAGTTGACTAAACAACAATAATAATTTGTTATTACAGTCAAATAATTTGTTAATATTATTGAACTATAGTTGTTTAGTGAACTGTCCGAAGACAGGTCTGAATCTCACAAGTGATACCAAGAAGACACCACTTATGAGGCAACTAGGCCAGGAGATAATAGGGTAGGGTGGTCAGTTTCTTTCTCCCTTCATTGCATACATCGCCGACTAGCTACAGATTATACTAATCACACTTCAGATGTATACAAACAACTATTGTTCTTCCTCTGACACATATTGTCAAGTGATAACTAAGGTTCGTTTCGCCATACGAAACAACTGATGTAACTGGGAGATTCGTAGGTCATGTTACCGCGGAACATTGCCATATAATAGTATAAGGATGTAGACATATCTGATATTTCACATTTTCAGTTTGTACTAGCTAATTTTTTAGGTTGATAGGAGTTTTTCTATATACAAGCATTTTCTAATGAAGGGGAGAAATGTTTAATTGGAAACACTATAACATGATCATCAAATGTATATTACATAAAAACCAAACTATAAAGGTCCACTGTAATTCTATAGAATTTTGTGTTTGTTTTAAATTCTGTTTTTAAGTTTTTGTTGTCATATAATTTTTGGAGCTCTTTTGTTACAATAATACTCTGTTGTATAGGCCTAGACTATATTATGTAGAATTATTTCGTATCTCAAACATTTACTGAAAGAATTGTTTGCAGTTGTACCACAGTCTACTATATACAGTCGCGAAGCTTGAGGTGTTTTTTTGCAAATCTCGCGATAAAGCGCTCCAAGCGGTTAGCAACTAGAAACAATAGACTGTCCACGGTCGACTTTGGATTTAGAGTGGACTGAGTCGCATTTCCATCGAGTGCTAGGTCGTTGCGTATTTCACATTGATGCTCGTGAAGAAAAATCCTAACATCTATTTCTTATTTTACTTATAGATGCAAAAAGTGGTTAATAAACAGCAGGAGGGAAGATCTAATGGCAAAGAATGAAGCATATCTTTATAATAATATAAAGTTTTGCTCTCGTCATTTCGAAAATACACAACATTTCGAAAACAAAAATAAATTAATCTGGAATGCAGTTCCAACTTTATTTGATGTTTTAAATAAACCTGTTCTGTTATTACCTGCAGCTGAGAAACAAAAGCTTTGCACTAATTCTACGTCTGTATCAGCTGATTCCTTGAATAATTGTACATTTTCAGACAACTTAGGCCTACTTTTTTTTCAAAGGATATGTTTTTTAATTATAGCTGTTAATTTTGTTGTTATTTTTATTTGTTACTTTACTAGAGACGTAGAAAAAGTAAGTCTGTTACAATAAAATTTATTGATCACGTTTTATTTCCAATTCTGGTGTGATTATTATTGCTTAACCTCATCCCACTTTGTTAACTACTACAAGTACCGGTATACGTAAGTTACTCCCATTAATTCATATTTCCATTATTATTGTTATTATATTATTATTGTAAAGGAAAATGCAAATTAATATTTATTGGTTTCATAGTTCATTATCGCTATAATCTTGAATGAGTGAAGCGATTATAGTAAATTTCAGTTCGTTTTGCACAAACATAAATAATATTAACCTATTTCTTGCAGGTATCTTCGAGTTTATGGTGGAATTTAATATACTTCATTAAAATAATAAAAGGACTTTATCCATTTAAAATTTCAATAATGGAAGGAAGGTGCTAATTTTTCCAAAAGAACACGACAACGAAAGTGTAACATATTTTGTCATCTGCTAGGAGAGATCTGTGATGATGAGGCGATAGTAGCGATCCTAGTGGTGGGCAACTACCCATGTTTGCATTTTTACTACATATTGAGCTTCGCGACTGTATATAGTAGACTGTGGTTGTACACAATTTTATTTATTGTACCTCCATATAAGATACACCAGAGAAACGGAAGTACCTAGCACTTCTTTCCGTAGTCTTGAGCAAAGGTATAGTCACTGCATACCTAAGTTTTGTTTAATGTTACCAAATATTGGGCTTTACTAATGAGGCAACTAAACCAGGAGATAATGAAGTATGGTGGCCAGTTCCTTTCCTTTCCATTGCATACATCGCTGACTAGTGACATCATTCCAGTAATCAGACTTCAGATGTGTACAAACAATTATTGTTCTTCATCTAACACACAGCCTATCGTCAAGTGAGATGTATTGCCTGATAGTACAGGGACATCATTTTATTTTTACTAACATTTTAAATATTAATCTGGCTATACCTTTCTATTAACGACTGAAACAGGAAACACCGTTTGCTACCCCTTCCACGACTGGAGTTCGATGCTACTGGCGTAAAATACAAATCACTTTACTAGGTTAGGAGGGAAGAAAAGTAGTTCATCCAATTATGTAAACTAGGAAATATCACAATTTTGAGTTTGATAATTTTCATTAGGCTTTTGTTTAATCAAAATACAGTACTGTATTACCACTTAGTGTTTTTACTCACCAACTGAGTTATCCATTCGGACGTATTAATTATGCAATGTATATTGTACTTTACAGCACATTAGCGTACAATATAGAGAATGAAGTTAAATTGAAAAGTAATCATAATATGGATAGTTAAACACATTTTTTAAAATGGTGGCCGTTCATTTCGATACAGGTTTCAGTTCTTTTGTGCATATTATCACACTATAGACTATTGTACCCAATTCCAATTACCAGTTTCGTCCTTCGTACGAGTAACTCATGTTGAAATAATTCTGTACCTACTCTATAAAAGAGTACCTTACGTACTGTAAATTCAATCTTCACTTCTGCCCGATCCGAAAAGATAAAATTACTCAGAAATGCTATCTACTGTCCGTTCAAGTTGTTTTGTCGCAGGGTCGTAGAAAGGGGTGTGAATCACGTGACAGTTAATTACTTAACGAGGCCCTTCTATTTAAGTTATTTTAAACACTTTTATAATATTACGTAGACGTCCAATTCCTAACAGAAATTAATGTATTCAGAAAAGAGCTAAAACAGCCCAGCTACTATACTTTACATTGGGGGAACAGAAGCAGGTGGGGAAAACCGGGATGCGACGTAGGCAAACGGACGACAGTACCTGTGCGAAAATATGATTCAATATTGAAAGCTCTTTCGTCACTGGAGAACGCGAACATATTTCTGGAACGTACTATACTCCTAACTCAGTACTGCTTACGCGCCCTCGGCTCTGTGTCGTGAACAGTTGGAAGTTTAGTAGAAGGGGTGGGAGTGAAATACATTAAAATACTCAGGTACAATAAAAATTGAAGTAAAAATAAAATGATGTCCCTGTAGGTGTAGGCCTACATATCAGCCAGAACCTCAATCAGAGGTACGCAATAGTTGATAAACTTTAATTGAACTGAAAAAATGATAATAATAGACAAAGAAATGAGGGCACCATTGCATCGTTGGGGATTCGCTTATCCAAATGCAGTCGACCTGGTTGGCGAGTGGTATAGCGCTGGCTTTCTATGCCCAAGGTTGCGGGTTCGATGGTATTTAAGTGTGCTTAAATGCGACAGGCTCATGTCAGTAGATTTACTAGCATGTGAACGAACTCCTGCGGGACAAAATTCCGGCACATCCGGCGACGCTGATATAACCTCTGCAGTTGCGAGCGTCGTTAAATAAAACATAGCATTTAGCTTATCCAAATGCAGAAAGAAAGAAAGAAAGGAGCAATGTGAGTTTCGTCACTAACATGTTCATTGCGATGGCTGTCCTCTCTATGGGTTTTAAATAACCATTTTTGGCTTATGTATTAGTTTATCTTTCAAACAAGTTAATTATTTTTTAAATGAAGAATCTCTCTTCCAATTATTATTTTGAGGGGCGAGACCCCTCTATTAATATCAATGGGGGCAACGCCCCTGGTTTTATAAAAGTTGAGGGGACAGAAAGTGCCTTGTCCTCTCAAATCAGCGCCTATGGAAGATATTATTTTGGAACTTATAATGTAGGTCACCGAGCGGGCTAGCGGTGTGGTAGAGGGCTGGCCTTGCATTCTGGAGGTCCGGAGTTCGATCTCAGTGGCCGGCTATCCTAACTGAAGTTTTTCATGGTTTCCTCAGTTATTTCCAGGCAAATGCCGGGATTTTACCTCTTGAAAGTCCGGCCATGGACGGCGATCCTTCCCTTAATCCTTTCATATGTGTGAGTGAATGCTGTGTAATGTCTTAAATGTTTGTGTTGTATCGGAGGTGGCCCTGGCATTGAGCTGATCCCTCATCCAGGGAGGCCCTCCGTGTCCTTGTGTGGTCAAAAAAGTATGTATGTGATCCATAGATTAATTCCTCTCCCGACAGGTCGCGGCCCTGTAAGGCCCGTGTGGCGTGGGTCGTGTAAATGAACCTGCAGTCCCGTCGCTCTAATTTCCGGCAGCCAATCACGTTGCAGGTCGGCTACATTTAAACGTGTGCGTCTTGTGATTCGCTATGAAGACGTTACTCATTTGTTAAGGCTCGATAAATACTTAATATAATCGCCCGCCATTTTGGCTCTTTCGTTGGCGTTCGCAGAAAGCACACGAAGACGTTATTTGCCGCTCAATTTATTTGCTCAGTTACAGTGCATTTGATTTATTATCATAGGAGCTACGCCATGATAATGTTTAACGGCGTGGCAAATAGATTCGTCGTATGGTAGCTCGGCAACAAAAGAACAAAAATGGCGAACGATACTACCTACCTAGACTTTATAGAGCCTTCACTTCCTAAGACGTAAGCAAAGAGGAGGAGTCACGCCGGGAATAACAGCGTCGCGACTATAAAAGAGAGAGGTTAAACTAAGGGAAAGAAAGAAAGAATAATATTGGTCTACAATTAAAATAAAATTAACGGTTAATTCGTCCCATTTAGATCATCATCATCATCATCATCATCATCATCATCATCATCATCATCTTCCTAACAAGTATTAGGCCAAGTGGCCTGTTACGGTCTCAAACTAGAATTTTCAGTCCATCTCTTCTTTGGACGGCCTAGAGATCTTTTGCCATATGGATGGTAATGAAGCAGTGCTTTTGGAATTCTGCATCGATTCATTCGTTCGAGATGACCCTTCCACTGAAGTTGATATTTGCTGATGAACTGCATAATGGGTTCTATTTGAAGTTCTTGCATTAGGTCCTCATTTTTTTTATGATCCCAGCGAGTATATCCAGCTGTTGCTCTCATGAACCTCATCTCACTTGCTGTTATTCTACTGACATCTTTATTCTTCACAGTCCACGCTTCGCTACCATAGCTTAATACTGGCTGTGCTAAGGTTTTATACAAGCCTATTCTTGTGTGTCTTTGTACTAGTGAAGGATTCATGATTTTATTAATGATCACCATTGTATGATTATATTTACATATTTTTTCAGCAATATCTACTTCATTATAAGGTGATAGTGTATAGCCAAGATAAGTGAAGGTATTTATTCTTTCTATTATTTTATTATTCAAACAGATTTTGCTTGGTACAGGGAATTTCCCACAAAATGACACGATTTTCGATTTTTCAATATTAATTTCCATGTTATATTTTTCACTGACCTTATTTAAATTGTGTACTGAATATTGCAAATCATTTTCAGTTGATGCCATGAGAACTAAATCATCAGCGAAAAGTGAAGCATCAAGCTGCAAATTTCGATTAATTGGAATAAATCCATGTCCTGTCTGTCGCCAATCTTGAATGATTCTATTTATATATAGAAGTGGTGAAAGGCCACAGCCTTGTCGTACTCCACTATAAATGGGTCGCCACTGTGAAAGTTTATTGTTGCTTCGAATTGCTATGATGGTTGTTATATATATATTGTAAATATTTTGTATAATCTGTTGAGGTACTTGATCATCTGCCAAAATCTGAAGTAATTTATTCCGATTGACTTTATCAAAAGCCTTTTTAAAGTCAATGAATGTCATATGCGTTTCCAAATTAAATTCTCTGTTTCTCAACCAGTAATTTCAATGCGAAATAGGTTTATTTTTCATTCAGCATGAATGAATATGAAAGAAACATATTTTTAAAGGGGAAAAAGATGCTTTGAAAATCTATATCGTGAGTACACTTACCATGCAAGTTATAATTTATCATCTTGAGCTCTAGGTTTTATGTACGCCGCGGTTATATCAATTTCTTTCACTTTACGCTGTCGCTGACGTATGTTCAACAATGGAAGTCTTTTATATCGCGCCGACATTATAGCGGTGTCGAGTTTGAGTCGACTGCATGAGGATTAATTTGATATAATTATCGCCTGTTACATTTATTGATATGAAATATCTGCCGTCGCGCCGGCCGAGAACAAAATTTATACGGACTTTAATATTTGGAACCTGACATAGATATTATGTTTGCAAAAATAAAGAATAGTTTATATTTTTTCGCTATACAAAGAGGAGAATGGCTACTCGTATCGATGAATTTCATAAAGAATATCATTTTTATACAGAGTGTTCAATAAGTATGGAATATCACTCATAACTTCTTAAATTTTATTTGTGTTATACAAAAGCTGTTGGAGATAAACCATAGAATAATATGATACAAGTGTCCGAGAAAAGTTATTCAGGCATACAGAATGTGACAGTAAACTTTATTTCTTTAAATGGTACTCTATTTTAAGATTTACATATTACAAATCTCCATTAAATTTTACGTAAGAATATGTATAAATTTTACTCATTTACTTGTTTCATGGTCAATAAATTTGAGACAAATTTAAGTATGAAAAATCATGTTGAGTAGTCCATAAACTTACTTACAAATGGCTTTTAAGGAACCCGAAGGTTCATTGCCGCCCTCACATAAGCTCGCCATCGGTCCCTATCCTGTGCAAGATTAATCCAGTCTCTATCATCATACCCCACCTCCCTCAAATCCATTTTAATATTATCCCCCCATCTACGTCTCGGCCTCCCTAAAGGTCATTTTCCCTTCGGTCTCCCAACTAACACTCTATATGCATTTCTGGATTCGCCCATACGTGCTACATGCCCTACCCATCTCAAACGTCTGGATTTTAAGTTCCTAATTATGTCAGGTGAAGAATACAATGCGTGCAGTTCTGCGTTATGTAACTTTCTCCATTCTCCTGTAACTTCATCGCGCTTAGCCCCAAATATTTTCCTAAGAACCTTATTCTCAAACACCCTTAACCTATGTTCCTCTCTCAGAATGAGAGTCCAAGTTTCACAACCATACAGAACAACCGGTAATATAACTGTTTTATAAATTCTAACTTTCAGATTTTTGGACAGCAGACTGGATGATAAGAGCTTCTCAACCGAATAATAACACGTATTTTCCATATTTATTCTGCGTTTAATTTCCTCCCGAGTGCCATTTATATTTGTTACTGTTGCTCCAAGATATTTGAATTGTTCCA
>JAJSOF020000042.1:11183038-11197564 GCA_025594305.2 Periplaneta americana
GAAATTAGATAACTCAGAATACCAGCCTTCTTAATATCTTCAATATGCGAACAGTAGTAGAATGCAGCATTGATCCAGGTTCCCCATTTAGTTAATACAGGCTCTGCTGGAAGGGGAATTTCTGGTAGTTCTTCTTTGAATACTGCAGTCCTTGCCGGAGCCTTTACAAACACCTTTTTAACCGAATAAATCAAATTGTTGGTCTTAGGATGCTGTGAACGAATCTCTTCAGCAGCACAATGTATGCCGTGGACAATGCAAGTAATGTGGATCATTTTGGGGTAGAAAACTTGAAGTGTCCCCGCTGCTTTCAGCATATATGCTGCACTGTCAGTTGAGAGGTGGAGGTGTACGATCATCCTCTCCTCCTCTACTTCTTCTTATAGTGGCTGTTATTCGCCAGATGTATGGTACATTGCATGATTGGATGTGCGCAGTGGAAGACTTTTAGAAATAAATAGTGTGAATTTGTATAACATATAATTAACAAATAATGGATAAAAATATTACATGAATGATGAATGAAATAACATGTAGGTATGAAATTAAGTGAATGAAAATATTACAAGTTAATCTGAATAACCAGTAAACCAATAACTGAATGGCGAAGACTTTAACTACACTGGGCGAACATACTTACAAGTCGTAATACAATCTGATAACCCATTTCTCAATAATCAGTTGCTGACCTATTAAATATTTAGTCTCAAAATCGTACTGGTGGCGCCGCGCAGTGTCTGAGTTCCTAATTAACTACAGGCTCGCAGTCATTCACTAGTCATGTGTGATATAGAAATTACATGCGGCTTTCTGCCGATAAAAAGTTGTAATATTAATAAGAATGGGTTCCTTGATACATAGTGTTCTGCCCAAGGGCAGGTCTTTCACTGCAAGGCCAGCAATCTCCAGTCTTTAAATTATTTTATAGACTCAGTGGAAAGTTCAGTAGTGCTAGAGGAGTGTAAAAATGTAACTACAAAGTTCCTGAAATATCAGTGAAGTTGTTTGGCATTTAAATCAGATTTCAGACCATGGAATGAGGGTGAACAGTCATATTACGAAAACATTGATATACCTATATTTGATATCATGACGTGTGTAATATTTGTGTGTATAATGTCTCTATAAATTACTTATTTTAATGTGATTTAATTCTAAAAGTAGTCTTAATTACACTTCCTGAATATTAGGCGACTGCAGATTCTCTAAAACGCAACACATAACGAATAATATCATCAACATACTACCTCTGATTGAGGTTCTGGCTGATATGTACATCTGTTATCAGGCTGTACATCTCACTTGACGATATGTGTCAGAGGAAGAACAATTGTTTGTATACATCTGAAGTCTGACTAGTGTAATATGTAGCTAGTCGGCGATATATGCAATGGAAGGGAAAAGGAACTGGCCACTCTACCCCGTGATATTCTGGCCTAGTTGCCTCATAAGTGGTGTCTTGTTGGTATCACTTATGAGGTTCAGACTTCTCTTTGGACAGTTGAATAAACAACAAGATCAACATGCGAAAGCAGTCCAATTGATTGTTTGTGTAAAATGTTATACTATATTTTAATTCGCTGAATGTACCTTTCAACATGAATTCGAACACTGGCAACACTGTAAGTAGTTTCGACTTCTTCAGCTGTTAATTTACCATCGTGCAGATACGGTGGAGTAACAACAATGATCCCTTTATCGGAGAGGTTTGTTATTATTCCGGGAAAACCTGACTTCATCACCACCTTCTAATAAAGTCAATAATCCGCAATCAGTTGTTATGAATGTGTCACTCGATCTGCCTCGATAGCATTTAGATTTGAAGGCTACCGTCTGATCCACGTTGGGTGACTGTTCCACTTCTGAACAATTAATTGTCACTCTACATTTTTAAATATTGCAGGCATTGTTTCCTGAATACTTTCTCTGCTAGGCCAAAATCCACAATTACAGTAACCATTGTGGGTGTCAACAATATTAAAGTGGCGGTAAAAATACATTATAATTTTAATTGTACGATTAACTCCGAACATCACCCTCATAGCAGAATATGACAATCCAGTTTTCTTTTTAATTGGAAAATATGAGTAGACGATTTTCTTTACTAATCTTACTCTTGGACAGAATTTTTTCGAAAGCTTTAGATGTGAAATTCACTAATAAAAATGACAAAAATAATATGTATGGTCTACATCTTGGGACATTTCGACTATCTATGGTAGCTATTTTTGGGTTAAATGACAGAATTGGAAATATTTCTTATTATGATTCTACTGGTATGATTGTGTTTCAATTGGCAGCAATTTTAACAATATATTCGAAACCACAAATGTCACTCCCATTACGTCTGGTAGTTCTGTCTCATATTTTATTGTAGAATAATTTCGGAAACCTTGCAGTTCATTAAACATATCATCTGTTCCTGAACGCTTGTCATAACATTTCTTATGTGACTTCAGTTCGGCATGTAATGGAATAGACACTTGAGTAGACAATTTACGCAATTCAATTGTGAAAGAAAAAACAAAATCACTAAGAATGGTTTCATTTACTTCTGCCTGTATGACTACTTCATTTTTTCGAAATAACACTTGTTGAGCATTCGCCTTCCATAAAACTTAAATTTTCATCTTTTCTTCTTCTTTATGCGTCTCTTTCGTACCTCTCCGGAGCTAGTTGAGATGAGGCAGTCTTTTTCTTGTAATCTTTTATAAAAGAAATACTGGGAACCGTATGCTAGTTTTGGGGGTGTCCTGATCTCGTTCCCAATAAAATGAATACTGCAAATTCTTGCTGCGGGTGTTGGTTTCCAAGGTGAACCATCAGCACTTGAAATCAAGAATTAAATATCGATATGAATACATTTAAAAATAAGTATATTATTATTTATTGTTGCTAATATTATACATAATATATATTATGTAAAGAACTCAGTAATTATGTACTTTTTGAAATTTAAATGATAAAGTCCTGTCGTTGTTAACTTAATGGTTATTTATAGACATAATACTACATACATTCTATTTTTTATATCAGGCCTAGTATATAATAATACTATGATTACAAGCAGTGTAGTCTTATTTAATTTCGTCTGCGTACTGCATGGATCCACAATTAGCGTCGTTGCGCTTGAGTTTTCTGTTTTGGG
Organism: Periplaneta americana; assembly: GCA_025594305.2. Lineage (NCBI taxonomy): Eukaryota > Metazoa > Arthropoda > Insecta > Blattodea > Blattidae > Periplaneta > Periplaneta americana. The sequence continues at coordinate 11,186,187 of JAJSOF020000042.1, forward strand.
AATGAATAAAAACAATATCGGTTGGTGTGTTCCTATAAGCATTACTACACTCAAGAACACAGCAATTTGCATTACCTTTCCGCTTTTTAGGATCATCCATATTTCTAATCATTTAACCTGAGATGTTAAGTATATTCATATGCTTCAAGCACAACTCTATCGCTGCTGTCCCGCAGTTAGTAACAACAGTCGCCACCAGAGGAGCTTGCACGGTGCCTATAGGATGAGACGAAAAAGATAGTCCAAGATAGTTGCATCTTGTGAATCTTATTTTATATCGCAATAACTCGTATATGCCATTTTTACTATTATTTCTTTATTTTTAATAGTCGTCAGTAAATCCATGCAGCAACATTTTATTCCATACATCTTAGCTAACTGGAGTTGACATGTTTTCTTCTTTTCGTGTGCAGTGAATCGTCGATAGAGTGAAACGTAAGCAATGAGCATATTCAAATGTCTAAATATACATTTTTTTTAAAATTAGTAATCGTATTATGAAAATGCAGGCGAGATCGAACACGCTTTCAGTGGAAGACACGTAAGCTTCAGTTTCGTCAGACAGATATAGGCTACTTGAAGTCGTATTCATACCATTATGTTATACAGGCCTGAATTCTGGTGCCTGGTGGTGTTCTACTGAACTTTCCTCTGCCACAGAAGAGATAACTTCTTCGGTGGAGGCCTAGAAGTCTCTTTTTTTTTATGAGATGGAAAATCGAATATGGTCGGTATTGCATTGGGCATAAACGTCCCCTCTCGTTTACAAAATACATGTGTTTTGTATCGAAGTGTGCGGAACAGAAAACACTATGTATTGTGGAAAACCATTTCTCCCTCTTCATTTGTGAAACCGACTGCTTAGTTAACAAATAATTTTTTAGTTGGAATCTGTAAAAACAACGAACAAGTTACAGAATATTCCTATCAATAACTGTTATTATATGAATAGTAATACCAAATTATGACAGACTACTTACTTGAAATATGACATTCTTTGTTTTGTCGCTTCGGTTGCTACAGTTATAAGCAGGGCACACAAGAGGCATCTTAATTACAGGATTTAAAAATCTCCACGTGCTTATACGTCTCCTGCTAAAGAGAGCTAACCAGTTAAAACATGGCGGCCGGTAGTTCACGCTAGTACCACCAAGAGCGCTGATACAGACATGAACGCCACTCTGTATTCTTCTAGCTCGTTGGTCGTGATGGATGTAATCAAGAAGGAACCTGAGGTTGATCCTTTGACTATGCAGTGGAATGATGAGACTAATACGGCTGAGAAGAAGCCCATACCAGAAGTAAATTGAAAGTCACTGGTTATAATGGTCAATGTAGAGTATCCACGAATATTTGTTAAACGAGCGTTGAGCGACTTCCGCCGATTTTGGAATAGACACCGACGCACTTAGGTTAGGTTAGGTTAGTTTAGGCTTTTATTATCCCGTCAAGATGAAGGTGAAAGCGATTGAGTGTGATTTTTTGTTTTCTATGTTGGCAGTTCAAATGAGTCGGGGGTCTATTCCAAAATCGGCGAAGTCGCTCAACGCTCGTTTCACCCGAATATTTCACACTTTTATCACTGCCAATGTTCCACTATAAACCAATTTTCTCAAATCTAATGTAAAAGACTACCTACACAAGCAACAACTTATACTAAATGTTTAGGATTAGTGTAAAACTGGCCTATGTCTCCTATAGTGGCGGGACATATGTAACATTCACCGTTATAATTCCTATGTGAAACATGTTTAACACTGTGGTCTACTACACGAAGTTTTATGAGTATATCTCCCAGTTTATAGTTGGCAGTCTTTCAGTGTAATATATGAAAATTCAAATCTAGTGTCTTTCTTTTGGCTTATTTGCCTTCATGTCACATGTTATATGTTTTTTATACTCTTTCATAGTATTTGTAGGGCTACTAATGGACGCTGGTTTGAACTGAGTTTTGAAATAACCGTCAATCAAAATGCTCTTCATATATCATCTTATTTTTTAATACCGGTATCTTCTATTTTTTATGAGTATAGTGTGTAAGATCAAAAAGCTGAATTCTAATACAACTAAGTAGCTACTTATCTCTGAAATGCATGCAGTAGGGTAGATTCATATAGGCACCACCGCAACAAACATACGTGAAACGAGACTCGTTTTTTAATAATTTCTCTACGTAAAATACCGGTAATTTAATTGTAATTTCTATAAATTAATCCAGATTAGCAGATGTTCCAAATTCGGTACCGGTACCCCTTTTCACTCCGCTGATCAGGATGTACATACGATATAAATAGATGTTTATACAAATGCAGCCAATTATTTTCATTTGCAACAGAAGCTATGTTACTAAAGAATAATACGCTGTTTGATAAGTGTTCTGCTTCTATTATTGAAGAGCAGTTGATACGCAATACCATGTTAGTGTTGGCGGGGAATAAACGGTATGACACTTGAACTCTATTTGGCAAGCATTCGACTTTTTTTGGAACGGAAAATTGAAGGGAAAAAATCCAAAATAGAAAAGTGGACTTGAAATAATTGTGAAAATTGCAAAAATGAAGAAACAACTATTCGAGAAATCATTCGTGAATAAAAACAATCATAATCACTTAGATATAAGAGATGGTAAAGGAATTTTATATAATTTGTAATTATTTGCTTTGTCGTGCATCTGTCCTATGTTAAAAAGAAACCTATCATGTTATCATTGATCCTTTGTGTAACATTGCGCTATATTGACACTCACGTTTTGTGATCTTTTACTTTAAAATATATTCGCCAGTATTAGAACGCTATATTGTAAATATTTATGATATAGAACACATTATTTCACAAGACTCCAACACTAATATTGATCCTGAAATTTCGACTCCTGTGAGGGCAAAAGAACATAATCAGATAAATGTGCTTCATATTTACAAAAGTACATATTATATGCATACATTCATATTTACAAATACACATAAACATACATATTACTGAGGACATATGAATGCTGCGAAGCTATATAACTCTTCTATCATATTTACGTCGATGTATATGTACTAATCATATTTACGTCGATGTATATGTACTAACTTAACTCGATTTTACTATACGGGTGCGAAACTTGGAAGGCAACGAACAAATTGGAAAGAAATTGCAAATCTTTATAAATCGTTGTTTGAGGAACATCATAGGTATTTGGTGGCCAGAGATTATAACTAATAAGGAACTCTGGAGAAGAGCAGATCAGAACAAAATTAGCAAAGAAATCAAATTGAGAAAATGGAAGTGGATTGGGCATGTACTAAGGAGAGAAAATGATAACATCACTAAAATGGCTCTGGATTGGAACCCCCAAAGGACTGAACAGGCGAAGAGGAAGACCTAAAATAGCATGGAGCAACACAATTAGAGATGAGGCTAAACAGGCAGGGAAAAGCTAGAAAGAAATTAAAGCATTGGCGAACAATAGAGTAGGATGGCGTGCTTTCATCAAGGCCCTATACTTCCCTGTGGAGTGACCAGGACTACTACTACCACTACCACCAACACGGCCACTACCACCATGACCACTACCACTACCACTAGTACAACTACTACCACTACTAACACTACTACCAGTACTACTACTACCACTACTACTACTACTACTACCACCACCACTACTACTACTACCACCACTATTACTACTACCACCATTACTACTACTACTACCACCACCACTACCACCACTACTACTACTACCACTACTACTACTACTACCACCACCACCGCTACCACTACTACTACCACCACCACTACTACTACCACTACTACTACTACTACTACCACCAACACTACTACCACTACCACCATTACTACTACTACCACCACTACTACTACCACTACTACTACCACCACCACTACTACCACTACCACCAGTACCACTACTACTACCACCACTACCACTACTACTACTGCTACTGCTACTACTACTACTACTACTACTACTATTTATGTACTAGCAGGTAGCGAGGAGGGGGAAGTAGCTGTGTGAGAATTCGATTTCCGATACTGTCCATACCATGAAACACTGACAAATGATCGGGTTCGAAGACGACTGATATTTCCTGCGTAGTGTAATATGATGTCACTGTGGACATAATAGTTCGTAACTTGATACCTTTACCAACAGTGATATTTGTCCCTGCTAGTGCATACATGCATACATAGAATATCATAATGAAAAACATTGAAATATTTTCACTGTGTATAGAGGTATACTAAACAAGAACTTTAGATATGGAACCCAAGTTCACTGACGTGATATATCTGTAGTATAGGACATTAAAGTATTTGGAGTTTGGTTCTCATTAATTAAATGCAGGTAGTTTTATTGACGCTGTTGCCAAATGCACTCAATTCGTGGCTAATACTACTACAGATGTTTCTTCTGGGCCTAAGAAGCCTGCAACAAAATTTTATTAACTAGGAAAAAATATAGAAATTTGTAATATTCAACGACAATAATCGCAATTCACTAATCCTGAAAGAGAAATTAAACGTGACAGAATTAAAAGACAAGTCAAATTTCTTTACCAAATGACACAATTTCAATTTGATAACCAGCGAGAGAAGACTGACCATCATGTACTTGGCAATGAGGGACTATGGTGTAATATTCCAACTTCGAAATTAGAAGATCATTTCCACAACTTGCACTAAACTGAGAAAGACTCCGTCAGAAATAACTATCCTAATGCACTATTGGATTCTGATAGGGTCATACTTGACGATTCCTGTCCTCTCATCATGTCAGAATTGGAACTCTTGCTGGATGTTTGTAGAATTGGCGTTGTCACATCTCCAGGTCTTGACCACGTCTTAATGAGAGTCGTTAAAGACTTTGTCCGCGATGACCTAGCACGGAATTAATCTGTAACTCATAGTGAACTATAATAGTTAAGTCACCAGTGTCAGTAATACCACTTTTTTCTTCTTTCGGTTGGTATATATTTTATAAATGTATCTTGAGATATTTCGATTCAGAGAAAATATATACAGACAAATGCAGTGATTATTTTACCCTTCGATTACTTATCAGCAGTACTCCATACACGTAATTACGATATAGTCTCACTTCTAGGAGTAAACATTTCCTTTTTCTATCGTATGTGACTATTAATGTCTTGTTCTTATTTAGTAGTCATTATTTTCTTTATACTGTATTTCGCATGCCTTAATTAGCAATGAACCCAGTATGAGGCGCAGAGTGCCACATGTAGCACTTGGAGTCTCATTCTTACAAGTTGGTTTATGTTGCTTATGCATCATGTCTCTGTCTTCTGCAGGAAGGGAATTTATTGGATCTCCACATGGCTGGAATGAAGGCGGAATGCGTGGACCACAGCTATGATGTCACATCAGATATTAAAGTTGAGGAAACTGCAATGCCAACTAATTTTGTTACGACAATGTGTAAGGCTGAGGTATGTTGATCCCATAAGGTTTGCTGGCTGTTCTTCTTTCAATATTAATTTTGTATTCTTTTTCTTATAGACAGTTACTATTTTTTTTATTTATTTACTAGAGCTTCCTCAAATTAGAAGCTACTATTAGACAAAGCATACAAAACAATACAAGAACAAATAGATGATGAAAGATAACAGAGTAAGGAAAAAAGTAAACAAGTACACAAACAAACAAACAATGGCAGTTTACAGAATGAAAAAAAGTTACAAGTAAAGAAGCAATGAAAACTAATAAGAGAAAGAAAAATGATAATGGTGCGTCAGTTTTTTCACTACACTGGATTAGAGTCCATATAATAATAATAATAATAATAATAATAATAATAATAATAATAATAATAATAATAATAATGGCTTTATTTAACCTGGCAGAGTTAAGGCCGTAAGGCCTTCTCTTACACTCAACCAGGATTAAAACTTGCTTACACAGTTGAACATAAAACTTGATCGGAATTAAGTAATTACATACTGATACATAATGAGATCAAAAGAGGTAGTTACATAAAATTTACCTCATAAAATAAAAAAAATAAACATAGTGAAATACATATTAATTTGTTAGAATCAAAAACAGAAGCCGATAATTCAATAAGAAAAGAAAAATGTACACAGTAAAAATAAAAATAAACACATTAGTATACATATTAGTATTAGATTACAATTAAGTAGGATTTACATAATTAAACCAGAAACCGACAATTGAATAAAATGTACACAAAAATAGATTAATAATAAAAACAACAACATAGTGGGATACATATTGGCATTAAGTGATAAATAAACACGATTTAGATAATAAAAATAAGAAAAAATAAAATAAAATAAAAATAAATACAGTGGAACACATTTGCAACACGTTAGGTTTGGCAACTCATCATAAGATATTTTTTTATTTACATTTAAAGGAAATTAAAGTTCGGCAGCCCTTGACTTCAGGCGGCAGAGAATTCCAGTGACGAGAAGTAGCAACAGTGAAAGACGAAGAATAAAGAGATGATGTGTGCAGTGGTATTTCTAGCGTGTTATCATATTGTGACCGAGTATTTAAGTTATGATACCGAGAAAGACTGTGGAATCGGACAGATAAGTAAGAGGGAGTAGAGGTGTGCAAAATTCGGTATAAGAGAAAAAGGGAATGTAACTTTCTCCTCTCATTTAACCTGAGCCACAATAATTTATCGAAAGAAGGCGAAATGTGGTCGTAGTAGCGGACATTGCAAATGAAACGAACACACGCATTATGAACACGTTGCAGTTTCTGGGATAAATCCACCCTGAGATCACTGAATAAAGCGTCACAATAATCGAAATGAGGCACAATAAGAGTCTGTACAAGCGTCTGCTTTAATTTAGCTGGATAGCGGTACAATCTTTTTAATGAGTGAAGAGTGGAAAATACTTTCTTGCGTGGTTCATGGTGGTTTCGTAAAAGTTTGACTGACTCTTTAATTATGAGGAGGGCCAGTTCATTCAGAAACGATTTGTGCAGTCCTAGGGTCTTACAGAATTGAGAAGAGAAGTTACGTATCGTTCCTCTTGCTCCAAACATCAATCCCGTAACACTGATATTGTGAAGTTGGTATTTATCTTTATAATACGGGATGGTTGGAACGTAGATTGCTCGTTTCTTCTCATGTACGTCTTCAGGCTGTCCTTTATACATTTAAAACCTGATGGTGGGGTCGATTATCATACCCTGAGACAGGGATTTGCTAATGGCGATTATGTCAATTCGTCTGTTACTGCCATTGTCGGCAGTTCCGTGGACTTCTTCATACTTTTAAAATTGTGTGAGCTACATCTCCATGACTATTAAGCATAGACATGGCAGCTTTGAAGATTTAAGTATTTAAAGTATGTACAAAAAGAATACTTTGTGTATTATGAAATCATTGCAGAACATTCACGTTATTACTCAACTGAGGAATCTGTATTGAAGTCGGTTTTGAAAGACCCCCACCTTTTGCAGCAGTACACGCAGTTGCCCAGTTGCACTGTACACGCTGCTTTCCCAGTCTTCCACTGTAGGCCAGCAATCTCTTCGGTTGCTTGGCAGATACGTGGTGCCAACTCTTCTCTGGTGTTCTTTCCCGTACTGTACATAATCTCTTTAAAACATCCCCACAAACAATATTCTAATGCAGTAAAATCGGCAAATGTAGCTGGCGAAGTAAAGGGGCCACTGTGGCCTGTCCAACATCCTGGAAGAGACCGGCGTGGCTCAGTCGGTTAAGGCGCTTGCCTGCCGGTCTGAAGTTGCGCTCAGGTTCAATCCTCGCTTGGGCTGATTATCTGGTTGGGTTTTTTCCGATTTTCCCCAACCGTAAGGTAAATGCCAGGTAATCTATGGCGAATCCTCGGCCTCATCTCGCCAAATACCATCTCGCTATCACCAATCTCATCGACGCTAAATAACCTCGTAGTTGATACAGCGTCGTTAAATAACCAACTAAAAAAAAACATCCTCGGGATCTGTTTATATAAATGCTTTACTTCCCCTGAAAAATGAGGCGATGGGCTATCATGCTGGAAATACATTATTCCTCGCATATGCTACGGTATTTCCTTCAATAATGGAGATAATAATTCTCGCAAAATTTTCAAGCACCTTTACCACATAAGACGACCCTCCAAATGTATTGTTTAATTAAATTACTGTTCACTAACAGTCTTACTAATAAACCGTGTATAGTTTTTATACGAGACTTATGCAGAGTTGAGACAGAAAACGTTACTAATAAACCGTGAATAAGCTATGGACGTATAAACAGGCTGTAACTATACAATGGGAATTGCTTTGCAGTAGTTATATACACGAAACCCCTTGTTTAAGCGTTGTATATAGGGAAAAAATGGCCGCCCCTTTAACAGCTGTTCGTATCGACTGTCATTTTATGATGTTTACCTTGTAACCACAGAAGAGCAAACCAAAGATCATAGAATTATTAGAATAATATTGCTATAGCTTGTACTCTTTGACCAAAATGTAGTGTGGTAATCGATTAGAGCCAGTTGTACTATCGATATTTAACACGCCACACTAGAGCGCTCTACCGGATCCAGTAGAGAACCTCAGATATTCTATTACCTTTCATAACGAAGTAATGACGAAACTATGACGAAGCTGTGTAACAGTTATACTATTATACATGACGTATGTAGTGATTATTAGTAAGGAATTTACTCACGACTTATAAACGAGCTACTCATTGTATAAGTATAAGACAGTTAAACGTCTGTATATAGAGTTTTATTAGTAAGACCGTAAGTCACACCGCAGTGCTGGAATTTACGTATCACGATCTCATAGGGATTTTTTTCGTTTCAGACATGCAAATTTTGCATTTGTGTCATTCCACGTCACATCACAGAAAATGAAAGCAATTTTAACTTTCACATGCCTGCGTTTTCTTCTCTTACTGAAATTTCTACTTGGTCTCAGATGGATTTAAAAGTAAGCGTATGTCATGAAAATCGATTTACTCTAAGTGAAAAGTTGCGCCATCTTTCTGTTCTATTCCTTCTTTATTTTTCAGGAACAGTTGTGTGACCTGGACACAGTAAAGGACGAGCTGAAACTGGAATTTACGGCAGAGGAGAATGAGATTCTGACCGATAGGTGAGTGTGGTGTGTGAGTCTTCACACTATCCTTACTTTCATTGCTCCATTAATGTTATCTCATGCAACATTAATTTGCAGTACTTTACTGCATGGAATAATTTGGTCATACACTAAGAACTAGTGAGAAAGAAGAGCAAAAACAATCCATGAATGGGAAGCACCAGGGCGACTGAGAAATGGTAGATCACGGTTATTGTGGAAGGAGGAATACATTATGAAGGCAATGCGGGATAAAGAGTTATATATAGGAGACACACAAGATCGACAAGCCTGAAGATTGGGAGTGTTGATGTGGCAGTCTGCTGTATAAAGATGGATAGACGTACTGGTATGTCATTGTTAATGTTATGAAAGACTCAAGATATTTTGGATATGGAAAGACATAATTTATATTAAAATTAATAGCATCACTATTATTAACATCACTGCCACCACTAATATTGCCACTGTTCACACTGCTACTTTAGGCTTCATTTGTTGTCTTTCTATTTTACAAAAAAAAAAAAACAGGGAAGAATGGAATAACTTTGTTTCAAGCTTGGAAAGGGACATCACATTACCATACCCCAGAACCTTCAACATTTTAAAGAAATTAAACTCCGATATTGACAATGTACTTATTAATCCCATTACTATTGATAATTTGCTCTAATATTTCCAAAACCTATGGTTCAAGACAGACACTCCCTTTCACCAAGAACGTTCTCATACCAGTCCTGCAGAAGATATAACATTTGAAGAACTGACTACAGCTCTTAAAAATTAAAAAAAAAAAAAAAATGGTAAAACCCCAGGACAAAACGGGATAAACATAGAACTACTTAAATACTTTGGACTGCAATTTACCTATAGATTTCTGTATTTTTAACTCTATTTGAAATGGATGCAACCCTCCTACTAGCTGGAAAATAGCTCTTGTGATTCCAATTTATAGAAAGGGTGATAAGAAGAATTGTGACAACTGCAGGGGCAACAGTCTATTAAATACGGGGTATAAAATATATTGAAACATAATAAAAAACAAATTATCTCTCTTTACGCTGATAAATCGGGAGAACAGAATGGCTTTGAACAAGGAAAGTCTTGTTGCGAAATATTATTTGAAAAAAAAAAAAAAAAACAAAGAATTTAATATTGAAACACATATAGGTTTTATTGATTTCCTTAAAGCTTTTGATAAAGTCAGCAGGCAACAACTCCTCGAGATGTAAGTCAATGCTAATGTACCGACTCAGTTCAGTACTGCAATATATAATGTGCACTTGTGGACAAAAAATTTGAGAAACTTAAATTTTACTTTGTAAATGTATTTAATAGGTCACCAAGTATACAAAAAGAGAAAATGAACATGACTTCATAACATCAACAATTACCAACAATAATGCCCATTTTTGTCACACTCTCCATAAGCAAAATTTTGTTCAAATCGACATTGTGATGTTATTGTTGGTAGTATGAAGTCATAATCATTTTTGTCTTCGGTCTATGTTAAGTTTGTAATCGTATAATTAACTTAATCACCATTTAAAACATATTGGTGACATTAAATATAAAGTAAAATTCAAGTGTCCCATTTTTTTTTGTCTGGCAGTGCATATGAAGAGTCCACTGCAAGAATGATGGATTGTCATTTGGAAAACCGGTACATTTTGCAGGAGAAGCAATTGAAAGTTTGAAATGCTTAGCGCTCAAAGCTTAACTGTGATTTTCCGATCATTACTGGACAATGACTATCAGTGTTAATGCCATATAACTCTGTATGTACATTCTATATGTCTTAAGCTATGCATTGACAGTCTTGGTTCATTTTCGACAAGAAAGTGACATCCATCATTCTTGCAGTGGACGCATCATATAGTGTAAAACCAACCAAATTGATATACAAATCGACGATAGACTGTCCACGTGGCTCCCATAAATCGAGGTGTCCGACAGAGCTGCGGCCTTTCTCGACTCTATATTATTCACTTATGGAGACAAGACTTTCATGCTAGAATCCTACCAAGCCCAAATTCCCATCCAGATACATTATTATTTGCAGACGATCAGATTATTATTCCAAGAACAGAATCCGAATATGCCATTCATAATTTAGAAAATACTGCTTCCAAATTTGATATGACAATCTAAACTCAGAAAATGAAAGTAATGGCATTTTTAGGCACAAAACCAATTCAGAGTAAAATTGGTGTAAATAATGTTTTAATAGAACGTGTTAATTCATTAAATTGCCTTGGCTACAATCTCTCATTTGCTGACTA
>JAJSOF020000042.1:11210813-11233576 GCA_025594305.2 Periplaneta americana
TCATTACATTTGTGTAAAAGAAATTACCCCATTGTTGGGCTGAATTTAGACAAATTTAATAAGTGTTCTCCTATCTAACAGGTCTTGATCTAACTTTGTGCAAGAGGTAAAAGTAACATATTTGTTTTGTAACAAGAGCCAAAACTTAATAAGGAGTTAGTGGAATAAGCTTTTTGGCTCCTGACTCGTAGGTTTTACTTTTTTACTTTTATGGCACGCCTTGTGTATTATCTGTAATTTTCTTGCCAAGACCAGCAGCATCTCTCTTTCCCTGATTTCTCGTGCTCATCTGTTCCTCCTAGTTTCGAGACTGCAGTGTGTTCCTAGGTTTCCTTCTCTCAGATGTTTCAGAAGATGTAGAAAAAACTTTCCTCAGTCAGCTGTGTCTTTTTCCAACAGATTTTCGAATGATAATAAAAAATTATCTCCATGGGCTCGAAACTCGTGAAAAGGCAGTGAAAATGGCCATACTGCGCTCGTTGCATAAGAATCGGATGTATTACATATGTTTAGCACGCCTCTTTCGATGATGGGGAAGAAGTAATAAAAGCAGTTCCTGCTCGACATCCATTATTATAATGCGAGTGAATAATAACATACGTCTTGCAGTATGATGACACACATCACCCGTGTCGACAGCAGAGTTGTTCATGTCGACTGCTTCTGCCGTCGAAGAGTCGCTCATGTTGCTGGCAGACCAACTGCCTTTTGCATTCGAGCTTGGGAGCCAGAAGTTCTTATGTGTAAGGACCCTAAACCAGCAAATCTGACCAACTTTCAAAATATTGTGTAACATAAGAATGTAACTTGTGAGCAGCACAAGCTACTGTTGGCTTGTCCTGTTAGTGCAGGCCTATTCCAGCCTGCTAATTGTAAACTGAAAGATGTATAGTTATTGTGTTACAGTTTACAGTACTATGCATTTCGAACGTAGGAAAGAGATACCTGATAGTCACTTTCAATTTACCTCTGATAAGGGCTTCTTCTCTTCTGTATCAATTGATTGTACAGGCAATGGGCTGATGTCGGGTTCCATCTTGATCACATCCATGTCAACTGAAAGAGACAGTTAAAGAGAATGACATTCATCTGCAGGATACAAGATGTTGGGAGAACCATATTTAGAGTACCGAAACAGGTTTTGTTGAACATTCGGAATTTGTTCTGAACAGATACCTGCAATATACAGAAACAAAAGACATTCTTGTATAAGCGGGAAAGTAGTTACGAAATCGATTATGCAAACTCATAGTGGACAACATAAGATCCCATTGCTCTAAGGAACCTACACACGATCGCGCGGAGGGGGGTTGTGTGTGTGTGTGTGTGTGTGTGAGTGAGAGAGAGAGAGAGAGAAAGAGAGGGAGGGAGAGACAGAATTTAAAGTCATTACGAAGAGACCATGCTGACAAAACATTGATGACCAGTTGCATTTTCGACCAATAGATGGAAGATAATGGGAGCTGTGATACAAACTTAAGTCATCGACGTACCGAGGAGGAGATACTCGTCCACCCACGTGTGTGTGTGTATGCGTGCGTGCGTGTGTTCACATGTATGATACACCAGATTACATATAACAGACTGCTCAGCCTTATAGGCTTTGACAGCAACAACTTCTATCAATTTTACTATGCTGCCATCTAGCTATTGCATATGAAGTGACGTTATAACTCTCATTTGAATTGCATGAAGCAACTGTACTTCCATCTGGTGGACGTTCTCAATAGACTGCGGCGATCCTGGTGCTTATTCTCTTCTACTTGTTAGGGATTTTAACATGGGTATGGCTAATCTGTTATACATGTGATCATGGATGATACTTTCAATGCAATGCTTTAACTATTATAAACTTTTATCTTTTCACGTGTCAGAATTTATCTTCAAAATAATTCGAACTTGATGGTGATTACCATTTAAGGTACTGTACTTTCATCTAGAACTCTTATTTAGTCGTTAATATTACGCATTTACAAATTCCTTACGTTTTATACCAGCTCTACTCCCTTCATATGGTTGGGCATGCACAGTTTGTTGAATGATGAAAGTAAAGATTTGATAAATTGTACAAATATAGTGAATACTTATACATCAAATGGGTTACTATTGAACTCGTTCAACCATTTAGCGGAGAAAAGGAATGATCTAAATGATACTGGCTCTGTGTAAATAGGCCTAGAGTTTTCCCGACTATCTATATAATTATAGAGCAATAATAAGCGTATTTTACTAATGCGGCAATACTAAAAGACAGAATAATGAAAGTGACATATGCATTTCACAAAAGAATGACGTATTACTGGGTAATATAAGCCTTTGAGCATGTTTTAGTTTTAAAAAATGTTGAATGATTTTGAAGGAAGAATATGACTTTCGTGCAATAATAAATTAATTTATAGACATATAACTTACCTGTGTTTAAACTACTTAAATATTATCAGTCTACAACTGTTTTGACGACTATCACCAGAGCCTTTTTTTTAGTTACAAGCCGGGGCCATACGTCGGCAACACTGTAATTAACTGTCACCCGGAGGCTGACCGTACAGTACACGTGTTTGTGCTAATGCCGATTTCCAATGTAAATTAATGTTACAATATAAGTGTGTGTCGATGGAATTATGTTTGCGGTCGTACCAAACGTTAATTGTTGATATATTATAAACTAAATGCGTGTTGGTGATAAAAAACAAGAAATAAGTGAAAATAAAATGGTTGCAGTCTTTGGGAATTTTTATGGTTATGGATGACAAAGTAATTGACTATTCTATTAAATATTGTATAACCACATTTTTATACTCTTATTTGTGGTTTGTGTGTATCAGAATTCTAGTCAAATTGTTGGGTCTCGCCTGCTATATCAATAAAGTTACGCCGTTGGTTTTCAAAGTCATTGTAAACAGCTGTTTTGTGATCCCATAAATGTTGCAGTTTTGTTGAAGATTCGGAATGCCTGCTATACGTCAGAACTATCTATAATTTGTAGATGCATATAATCACTTTGTTGGTTTGGTCAATGTTACTTATGTCCCGCCCACTATAGAGACATAGGCCAATTTTACACATATTTAGTATAACTTGTTGCTTCTTTCATAGGTTAGATTTGGTTAGTTTAGGTTTTTGTTATAGCCTACCTTGCATATACGATTATAGCGCAACATTGGCGTGATAAAAGTGAAATATTCGTTCAGTGGGCGTTGGATACTCTACATTCACCCTGTAGTTATATTTATTTAAAATTATATTTTAAAAAGTTTATAACAAATAATTTAGGATAACAGTATTGTTATGGTGACTGACTAGGTTCAAACTAAAACTGACTTCCTGGACATCTGAAATATTTATAGAAAAGCACGACATAATCACATGAAATTAAAATGCATTTGATATCCTTTCATGTCAGAGGTGAAACAACATTAAGCGGCGAAACATTGTCAATTTACTAGCCACATAATGGTTAATTGATTGGAATAGGGTATTGCGAAAGTACGTCATAATTTTATTTATTTTTGGTACAAGTAACATTTCTTTAAGTATTTATTTATTTTCCCTTGTACCATCAATAAAAAAACAAGTATGTATTTATTTTTTTTTAAATTATAAGTGTAGTTGCTACGACACATAGGCACACAGCACTTTCTAGGCATCTGAGATATTTGTAGAAAAACACGATAGATAATCGCATAAGCTAATATTAAAATATATCCTAAACCTTTCACAGATGAAACACCATTAAGTCTCAAAACATTGATAATTTGCTAGCCACAAATTTGTTAACTGAATGGAACTTAAGAATACTGCGTAGGAACTTACATCTTTATTGCATTATTGATTTTATTATTTTCGGTGCAAGGAATATCTTTTTTATTTATTTATTTATTTACCTCCGTACTATCAATAAAAACATGTTTTTTTGTAATTATTTCAAGTGGCATCCTTTGTATGTAAGTAGCCTACTTACGCCGTATTCTGAAGTATAGCTAATTGATTGCAATAAAACACTATTTTCGAACCCGTAATAATTTACATCACTACTCTGAATCTTGATCTTACCTTTGTGCATGAAGTAATATTGAAAAAATACGCGTTACGTGTAACGAAAGCAATGAGCAAACACACTATCACTTAAAAATCTCCCGCCTCCACTCTGCGTTGCCAAACCTACCCATGCCCCGGCTTGTAACTAAAGAAGGCTCTGCTATCACCCACAAGTAAAAGATGATCCAAAATAGCCAATAGCCCGCTAGGAAAGAAGCTATCACAATAAAATAAATATAGTAGATGAATCTTCCTTTTGGTATTGCCAGTATTGAGAATTAAAAAGAAACACAGAAAATACCTTAGGCTGGTATTCATAGTCGACACTTTATATCACCACTTTGCAAAGTGACACTTTTGACGAAAGTGGCTCTTTCATATTAGTGGTATTCATAGACGATTGAAGAAGTGCACTTCACAAAGTGTCACTTTATGCCAGCAAAGTGTAGAGTTAAAATTTGGTTGGTAATAGAAGTTCCACAATGCCTTTCAAAACAGGTGAACAAACAATAACAAATTAATGACGTATAACCTACAAATTACAATGCTTGTGATTTGAATTGGAAGCCTATTGATTGCGCGAGGAAGATAATATATATTTAAAGTTGTTTTATTTCAGTTTCTAGTTTTTGTTGCCGATAGTTTAGATTATTTCAGTCAGTTCAGATATATAACATTTTATTAAATAGTTAGTGATACTGCTGGTGAAATTAGGTTAGGTTTTGTACAGTACATAACTGATCCATTAATTTATATAGTTAGATTAGGTTCTGTACATATCTTCTTCACTGATTTATGTCGCTAAGTTAGATTATGTATGTATCCGTTCCACTGATTTATACAGTTCGGTTAGATTTTGTAGCCTACATATCTTCTATTAGTTTATATAGTTAGGTTAAGTTGGACCGAGTAGGTTAAGTATATATATATATATATATATATATATATATATATAATCAAATTTATATCGTTAGGTTAGGTTTTATACGTATCTGCTTCATTGATATATCGTGTTATTTCCGTTATTTTCATTTTTGCCTTTTTCGTGAATAGTGAATAGAAGTAAAAAAAGAATGAGATAAACACATTACTACTGCTATTATTATTATTATTATTATTATTATTATTATTATTATTACTACTACTATTTTCTCTCTCTCGTTTCCATTATTGCCTGCTCTTCAGGAATATTTTGAATGCCAAATGTTTCTATAATGCAAAACAAAATAGGCCTAATAAAATGAGATCTCTTTTCATGATGAGGTTATGACCACATGAACTAGAGACAGTAGATGTATTGCTTACCGGCGTGAAAATATATATTACCGGTATCAAAACAGTAATGATTATATCAACATCAAGATAAATCTTATCTCAAAATACAGGTAGTCAACAAAAATCAAAATCATTTAAAACCCAATATAATTATGGAATCTGCTTAGAAGGCAGGCACGTGAGGTCTCTCAATGCTAATTTAAAATAATTATGCCTACATTAGATTGAAGTTAGTTTAATATTATTTAAGTTAAAAATCGTTTCAGTAATAAAAATAGGTTATATAGGCATATCTACCTACATATCACTTAATCGAATTGAGGTTATAAATATACGAATGTTACTACAGAAATACCTGAACTATAATTTTATATATATATATATATATATATATATATATATATATATATATATATATATATATATAAATGTATGGTACATATCTGTAGCATAGAATTTTAATGCAGTCAATAACTGTATTAATGGAGGCACTGGCAAACGTCTATTATTCGTTTTTGTCAACCAGTCATCGAAAATATAAGCAATCTCAATAAGTTTCTTTATCAAATCGGAACCGTTTTTTTTTAATTCTATATCATTATAAAATTCCACGGGATTGTCTTTAGGCCTATCTCTAATTTGTACATTGTCCACTAATTGTGCCATCTCTTCCGCACGTTCTAATAATTCGACAACTTCCAAGACGTCCGCCATTTTTATACAAAGTGCCACTTTCGGCTCAAAGTGTGGTCGGAACTACACTTTCATCCAAAGTGTTCCTTTGCACCAAAGTGTCGACTGTGCAACGGAAAAGTGATACTTTGCGTCTTCCAAAGGACACTTTAATCGAAAGTGTCGACTATGAATACCAGCCTTAGTTTTGTAATGTGGAGTAGTAGAAACTCGATGTCATCACTGGGAGAGCTGTGGTCCCACCCAAGCCGCCCTAAATAGGTACCTTACTTATATAAGAAAATCGTCCTGCTGAATGAAGAAGGCGACTGTATTTCGTCGTTTTGACGTAATTCGAGGAGAAGTGGGAGAATGATTGCAGTATCGCCAACTGTGGTAATCATTCATATAATCTTACACACATAACCTAACCTAACGTACATTCCTCACGTTTAGCACACCTGTTGTAACATTCCTCACATTAGTTTCATTTCGTTTGCCAATATTGGCATCCCTGCTACACCTATAGCATATCGTCTGCTGGAAGTCAGAGTCATCTAGTGGAAGGGAAGTGAAAGTGTGCAACTCTGATAATTACGTATCCTAAGTTGATTCTGTGTTATCTGCAAGAATTATTGTGTCATTGTAGTGATAATTGCATGTATATTGTACAATAAAAATTTAAATGTGTCGCGGCTGTGACAAAAGTGTTCAAAACTGATTTCCAGCGCCACAATCCCAGTGATAAACGTGTGAATATTCGTCAGGAGTACGTTGAAAGTGGCAATAGGAAAATGATGACTGACCACGCAGTAAACAGATTTAAATCTCGTTTTGATATTACAGTTCAAGTTAATATTTCTTAGGAGATACCAAACAGCACTAAAATATCGGTACCGGTAGTGATGTAATACATATACCGTAATCAATGTAGAATATTCAAGACTAAAGCCAATGTTTACTTATAATATATACACTTATAGCTTTAAAATACCTTAAATGTAAAAAATTGCAACCCACCTTTCAACAACGTAACACTTTCACCAAACGAATCTCCTACCAGTCTATGAACCAAATCTTTATTGTCCTACATATCGCCCAAGCGCCAGGATCAAAAGGGCCGTGAAGGGGCTATGACGCCGCAGTAGCTATAGATGCTGCAATGGTCGAGATAGAAGGTGGGAATTTGGAATTATTTAAGTCACACTTCAGCTACTGAATTTTTCGTTAGGCTATTTTTAAGTCTATTCAGTCTTTCCGGCTCCCATAATTCGGAATGGTTCTTTTCGTAATAGTTCAAATGAATCGTTCATAAAACTACACTTAAACAAATTTCAACATTATACGTCGAAGAATTAGCGTTTAGAGTTAAACTATATATTAGAGAGTTGTTGCCACACTGGTTTTCGTTTAGCTGCGGTAAATTGTAAAGTCACATTACCGATGTTTAACGCATGCGTCACAGTATCGTTACGAGATATCGTGACCCCCACTGTGATACGGTAATCACATTTGTTTATCGTGAGGAGAATGGCGCAGGAAAGGCACGTTTCAACATTAATGATGACTGAATAGTAATGCGTGAAGTAATTGCAACTAATCCCTATTACAACTGGAATCTGTGGAAAACTATTCGTGACTGCAACAAAAAAAACTTTGTCACTACGACCCGTAAAGAGCATAAGGATCATCTTATCAAATTAAGTCGGAATTGCCACACTGGACATTTACGAAAGTAAATGAGGAGCTTGGTAGGTCTATTAAAGTTGGACAACTCCACTCTTGCTTTTTCTACAGGAGAGGCGAAAAACTAGATCCTTGGAAACCAATATCACAGTTATACGTACATTATTTTTTTTTTTTTACATTCTCATGGGTCATAGAAACATTTCTTCAGTTTCAAAATGTGATTAAAATTAATATTCAGGTCGCAATTTAAGTTTAAAAGGTGGAGTTGTCCACCTCTGGATCTAAGTCATGGATTTGTCTGTTTTTGAAACCAAATGAAGCCATATTTAAAGTGGAGTTGTCTGTTTGGCTAGCCTTTATCAGCTCTAGTTTCTTAGATATTTTTTAATTTATATAATAATTATATAATTTATATTATAATTCTGTTTTGCTGCAAAATTATCTGTAATAATGTTTAGATGGTGTCCATGGAACCAAAGAATTCATTTTGATGACTTATTTTTTTATTGCTAATACGACAGTAATCAATTGAAATAATCATATCCTGATCTACCTTTAGCTATGAGATCTGTGCCGTACTCGCATCTTTTACTATTCCACTCTTCCATGAGTCATCACAGCTCTCAGAGAATATGGGTCTTATACGTATGTCTGATATAGCACAAGGTAAAGAAAGTGGCGACAGCGACAGTGATTTTCAAACAGCTTCACATATGAATCCTTTGACCAGAACAAGTTGAATGACATGAGTAGGGACTGAATCTTTCTAAGGAGTCTTCTGATTTGCTTGTCTACAGACTAAAGGAAAAGAATGTACTTCAGCCTGGAATGAAAATTATATTTTATCGAAATAGAGAAAGAGATTTGCTACCATTTCTTTTTTATTAAAGACAAAATCATAGTATTCTACAGTGACTTCGGAGGCCTTCTGAAGAAAATGGGTATATCAGACTATACCCCAAGTGAATGGCCTTTTTTTAATCGACAGTTCGAAACGTAGTTTGAAATGTGTTCTCTTCAACAATTGCAACAAATATGCCTCCATTCCAATTGGTCGCTCCATTACGATGAAACAAGAGTAAAACGCCTTCTCTTTAGTGTTGGAAAAGATAAAATACCAGGAGTATCCGTGCAGACTTGAAGATGTTTCATTTTATTCTTAATCAACAAAGTGGCTAGACAGAATATCCTTACTTTCTATGCCTTTGGTATAGTAGGGCCAAACATGTGCATTGAATAAGAAAGGATTGACCTCCAAGGGAAGATAGATGTGGTGGAAGAACACATTGTAATAAATGCACCTTTCATAGCACGAGACAGAAACATTGTCACCATTACACAAAAAATATAAATTAAAGACTGTGAATAAAAATGATTCCTGTTTTGAAAATATAGCGCATAAATTGCCTGGACTGAAGCAGAAAGTTTTTATGGTTATGATCAAGCAGCTCATAAATGACCCAAATTTCATAGAATCAATTAGAACTAGTGAAATCTAATCTTGTGCCTGATCTTCATTTGTTCTTCTTGTGAAAACTTCCATGGCAACAAGAAGGCAGGCAACAATACTAAATTAGTAGAGGATGATTATGCTCTTTAATTTCAACAGGCTTGGATGTAAAATGAGCATTAAAGTCAATTTTATGCACAGTGACTTAAATCGTTTGCAGAGAACTCTGGTGACTTAAGCAAAGAACAAGGCGAAAAATTTCACCAATACATATGTAAAAACAATAGAAGGCAGATACCAAGGGAGATGGGATGCACAAATGATGGCAGATTGCTGTTGAAACATTATGCGGGATTCTCCTGGCATTCGGAAGTCTTACTATAAAAAGAGCCTCTTCTGTGTCGAATGACTGGAATATTTGTATTATTAAACTCGTGCTTTACGTTTCAAATAAATAGATTTAGTGTATTTCACGTTTATTGTAATTTTTAATGTTTTTTCTTCGATGCTACAAAGAGATTAATTAAAACAGTACCAAACTATGTCGAATTTTGACAATCAAAGTGAATAGAGGTATATGGCATTTATGCTGTATCTCAAGAACTAGAGCTGATAGGGAAAAACTGGTGCCATTTTTGGAATCAGCGAATCGAATATACTCAGGAAAAGGTCTAACATTGGAGGCAACAAAATGTGTGTTGGCCATTGTAATTTGTGACAAAATTCCGGTGTAATAACGTGCATATCGGGTTCTAATATTGTGCACATTGCGTTCAAAATTGTACCAACATTCCACAGTGACGACGAACAAAAACTTATTGAACTATCTTGAATCGAGATGTGAGAATTGAGATTATTCCTGCAGTAATACCAAACATTCCATTGCATTGAGTAAGGTTCCAGATCTTAAAAGAAAAAAAAAAATATATATATATATATATATATATATATATATATATATATATATATATATATATATATATATATAAGAAAGCTGCTGAAAAAAATGACTCTGTGTTCCCAGCTGAAGATAAGAAGAGTTAAACTATTCACTAACATTCTATTTCAAGCGAAGGAAAGTGATGAAGAATGACAGAGATCAAGACAAAGCATATACCCCAGGATCTGAACGTGAAAGCAGTGTGGAGAAATTAATATATTAGACAAGAAAATAAAAGCTCTTAAAGTCTCCCATAATGCTTCAGATTGTAAATTTTTTAATACGAGCATATTTTGAAAACTATTCTCCCAAACTGTAAGTTGACACATCACCTTCAAAAGATGAAGTTGGGATTTTATTCTACGTGCAATGACAATGTTACAGCCTGTTCTTCGCAACGTCCTTGGGCCAAAGCAGTGCGTATATGATGAAGAATTCTTTCAAATACTGGGCAATCAAACGCCAGTGTTAATGTAATGGAAGTACCTGCAAGGAAAGTGAAACCACTTAATACATTCTGATTCTGAAAAATATTAGATTTTTATTCACAATACTGGAGACTTCGTAGTCATGATAAAAGGGTTGAATTTGTCACAAAATATGTCACCAGTAAAGAAATAAAAAAACAATAGACCTGTAAACGATAATGGTTAAAAAATGAAGGAATGTTAACCACGATTACAGTTATCGGATCAAGTGTCAGAGGATTCCTGTATGAAACTATCTGTTTGCTCAGCACATTGGATAAACATGAGAAATTTGTTAGATATGTCATTCAGACCAAGACAAAACTACTGATACACCCCTCAGCAATGGACGTAAAACATAAGAGTTAGAAGAATTAAATGAACTGCAGTTGTGCAATTTATTTACTGAAGAGAGGCAGACTAGATTAATGAAACTAATACAGATGAATACAAAACAAAATAGATTAAAATAATAATACATATAAGAAAAAACTGAGTATATAATAAAGATTAATAACTCTGAGAATCAAAGGAGCAGTAAGAACTCGTATTTTGTTTTTTCTTTCTTACGAAATTCATTGTACTCTTATTTAAGTACTGAAGATTTACAGAGTATGGTGTGTGATCAGTAATTTGCTCAAAAATAAAGTTTCAATGTTTCCCATGACACACTCAATCGGTCGAGAGACTGGCGAAGACAGTCAGCAATGCTTGGGCTACAGTTTGTGGTGATGAAGAGAAATAGTTTATCAGGTCCACACTGGATAAGAAAGCTGCTCCAATCCTGTGAGAAGAAGGCAGATTCTTTTCCAGATAACAAAATGAAAATAAAAAGAATGAACAAATAGTACTGTTGGGTGGGTGCATGGAATTTATAACAGCCATCTCCCTATGTTGAGTTCTGGGTGTATGCAGTGTATAACATACGTATTTGTACCTTTTATTTATCATTGATTAAAGTTCTCGTTAACACTTTGTTAAAAATATACAATTTACTTTGTCATACGTTAAAAGTGTTAAAATAGGTATTTACCTTCGACAGACAGCCCGTTTCGACGCTATGTGTCGTCGTCTTCAGTGTCTCTTGAACCACTGGTGATCTTGGCAAAACAAAAACAGAACAAACCAACACAAACTGTACTCGAGAATAAATACATAACATTAACATATCACAATACCAATACCTACAAAATTGCAACTTCATTCAGAAAACTAAAGTACAAAATTGCATACAAAACAAATAATACAACACAGAAATACTTAAATAACCACACTAAACATTCAAATATATATAATTCAACTGGAGTTTACAAATTAAAAATGCAATAGTTGCCCACATTTTTACATAGACAGACAGGAAGATCCTTTTATACAAGATACAACGAACATATTAAAGCTATAACCAAACCTTACATTACATCAAATTATGCAGACCACATTATCAACAATAATCATGACTACAATAATATAGAAACAGATATGGAAATTTTACACATCACACCAAAAAGTTCACAGTTAAACATCCTAGAACAGTACGAAATATATAATACAATAGCATACCCACAATATATACTTAACACACACCTACAGTTCGATACGCATTATTTGACGTCATAACACATCATAACATACAAACAGCCAACCCCACCATAGAAGCAACACCCCCACCCCTACCATCGACAACTGCACATCGCAGAGTCAAGATCACCAGTGGTTCAAGAGACACTGAAGACGACGACACATAGCGTCGAAACGGGCAGTCTTTCGAAGGTAAATACCTTTTTTAACAATTTTAACACTTTTAACGTATGACAAAGTAAATTTTATGTTTTTATTTAACATTCCTGTCATCTTTTGGAACATAAAAATAATATTTCTTTCATTTTATCTGTCAATAATTAGAAATCATAGCAGTCTGCACCAAGCGAAGACTTGCAAACAAGCTTACGTTAGAAAAAGTAAGGTAATAAAAAACCCTGTGGCCAGGTGAAAAGTTCTTCTGGGTCAAATTTATTGTGCAAGTTGGCACCATTATGCAACTTTTGGGAAATAGTAATTTTTATTTCGAAAAAAATTTCGGCCTTCTTTGATACAGCCTAATGTACAGCCCATCTAAAAGTGTCATTACAGAATGATGCTTCAAAACGTTGGACTCATATGCAGCTTAAAATATTTTTACTTCACAATTATGCCACTAATTGGCGAATGTCGCACAGCAGTCGATGACGTAATTATGTACTGGCATAGGCAGCACAATTCTTGTTTGTATTCGTAGAAGCATGCTTGCAAATTTAGGGTCTCTGTAACGAGAATTAGATTGTGCCTGTGTCCATGCTGTGGAAATCTTTATTTATCTTGGATATGGAAGAAGTTTTGATGGTGAAATCATTGCAATAAGTGAATGTCTCAGGAATCTTCTATGCCACATCAATAAATTTAGGAATGCAGTTATATTGTCAGACTCCAAAGCAGCTATTCTATCAATCGTCTCTAAACACACACCTTCATCTCAAACAGCAGAAATAACTAAAATGCTCTCTCAATTATTATCACTCAATAAAAGAATAGTATTCCAATGGATACCATCCCATTGTGGAATCCTGGGAAACGAGAATGCGGATGCTTTAGCAATGAAGGGCAGCACTGCTACTTACAGACCTGTTACTAAATCTACGTATTACTCTGTGAAGAGATTTATTAAATCTACATACTTAGACTTCAACAAACAAAATTTGATAACTCAATCCCAAGGGAAAAAATGGAACTCTCTGCATCAAAATCCACAGTTAATTCCCGATTTACCACGAAAATCGTCTGTAGCTGCATTTAGATTGGCAACAGGCCATGATTGTTTGGCCAAACACCTGCATAGAATTGGAATATATCAGTCCCCTAACTGTCCACTGTGCAACTCAAACCAAGAAATGGATTCGGAACACCTCAAAATCTGTGCTTCAGTGGCTGGTCATGATAATATCTTTGAAAAATATTGGAGTGCAAGAGGTCAAATGACTTCATTGTCAACGCCTGGCATTAGAAAACAACAACATTTATCGCACCAACTTACTGTGGTGTTTACCAGTGACTCATGGAAAAAACTGTCAATATATTATTATGACCAACACTGATTAAGTGCACTGTATCGAAGAAATTCCTACATATTGCAACAATACCAATCCTTTTTGTGGTCTAAGCTTTTCCAGATATACTCACACTTCCTGTCTCGAGGTACTGCTGCTTTGCACATTTCCCAAGTTGATGAAGCTAAATAAAGCCGAAGTAGAAAAAGATAGCAAACTTCTTCTTTGGGCAAATGCCCTAAACATTTTTGTGTTTCGATCAAGGCACAGGCGTTCACAAGCTGTTTCCCTTTCGCAAAGAGGTAAATGATCCAAAATCTTTATGGTTACTGGTCCTCCGCTTTTGGGAGCCAGTGCTTCCTATTTATCTCCTTAATTTGCCCTATGGAACGTATAGCTGTCAAAGTAAAAAGTGGTCCCTCTACACAAACTAACTCCCCTCCAGACATTTCCATTACAATTCCGAGACAGGCGATGTTATATGTTGTTGGACCACGTTGCCTGAAATCTACAGTTATAATCAAAGTGTTTTCCTTATTAATGTTCTAAAGTAATGGTAGCGTTTCTAGCTTGTTTTCGTGAGATCGTGTGTTCAAACACCGCATGCCTTTTGTTTTTTTTTTTGGTTTTTAAGAGATTGAAAAAACATAATTCCCTCTATCTCTTTTATGATTATTTTAGTAATTATCATCGTTTCACGAATTATACCATGACTTTATCACTATTTATTACGACATTATGGCTGCAAATTAAAGGGAAGAATTATATTCTCTTCCTCAGACCGATGTGGAAATGAAAAACACTGCAACTATGAAATTTTGTTATTTTATTAATAACTGAGCTCATTACACAACACGCTACATGAAAAATAGATACTCAACTTGAAAGGGGCGTAACTGCAGGTATCATATATGATACTGTGGGACTTTACTGTTACAAAACAATTAAGAGTGAAATTGTTTGTAGCAGTTTCTGTCATTAAACCACAGAAAGACTTTGTAGTCAGAACACTGTACATAAGTTAGATACTTGTAACCAGGATATCTGCATTTAGAGCGATTCTTCTGCTTGTCCGACAGATTTTCTGGCAAATGTAGAGCATTAGATTTCCTTGAAGCCTCATGAGGAATAGGGATTATTTTCCTACGTTTGGAGGAAATATGTTCATGATTGACATCGTTATCACTTGAAGAGTCTTCGCGTGTCTGTCCTGCACAATGAATTAAATTTTCTGCAATGTCAGGGCAAAAATGAAAATAATCAAGAACCTCTTTCTTCTCCAAACCACTATCTGGACACTGAGCATCTGAGCGATACTGCAACCAAGCTGCAGCTAAACAAAAGTAAAAAAAATGGAAAATTGTTCTTTTTGTCCATTGACCAGTTCTTGTACGGATCGCATACTTTGCAATGACCCTGTCCAGAAGGTCTACTCCCCCCATGAATGTGTTGTACTGGGATACAACATGAGGACGCTCTACCAAGATATACCTGTTGTCTTTTTTAGACCACCTTGTACAGTCTCCTACTGGCTGAACTCCAAATGGAGTTGATGCTAGGTAGATTCCCTTGGTATCACATCATTCCAATAAAGACACCTTATCATCATGTCTCACTATTTGGTCATGGGTTCCACGTCCAGCCTTCTTCAGTGCTGCATCATTCACAAAAGAAACTGCTTTAGGAATTCTGCTGGACATTATTGTCCCAGAAGCAAGAATGCTCCTAAGATACAAGTGGTCTAATAGGGGCACAGAAGTAAAATACCTATCAATGAAGATAGATGACCCAGCAGGAAGAGTGTCACACAGTTTGAGCACTGCCTTGCCTCCGATATCTAAGTTCTCTGGTATGGGAGTAACTACACTATGGAAACCAGTAACTTTCCCCTGGTACAATACAAAATCTAAGGGGAGACCAGATGCTGAAGCCATGACAAACAATTTCAGGCCTACAGGATATGGTTTTCCACGAACATACTGCCACATGCTCACATGACCATAAAATGGTATCATTTGCTCATCAATGCTAACATTTTGTGATCGTGGAGTCTGCAGGCAAGTTTGTCTGACAATATCAAGCATCGGCCTCACTTTCCAGAAGCAATCCTTTTTGCTGTCATCTTCTGACACACTATTGTCATCTATTACTTTTAGATTAGTTCTAAGCTCAAAAATCGATCTCTGGACATACTGTCTGTAATCATGGGAATCCGGGTTCTTGCCGACCAACACATTTTCAGTTAATACAAGCAGAGTTGTGTAAATACAAGCACCAAAGAATTTTATGATTTCATTGGAATCAGTTCCGACACATTTTCCTGTCTGCACTACTCCTCTCTGTTTGTACATTCAGCAACTGACTGAAAAAAATCTTCATTCAATTGCTGCGGGAAATATTCGTATGGCTTGCGCAAGTAGAAGTTTTGGTCAGGCCTTGGTGCATCTGGAGGCAGATTAGGTGAAAATCTGTAAATTCATAATGAAAATTAGATTTTGCAATTAAATGAAGTAAATGCTCCCTCTCCTTCATATATGTCCTACCTTAATTGTAGCTATTACATTCTAATTAGGCCAATTTCCGATTTAGATTTTGTTTTCATTTTCATTATTACCTACAGCCATATATCCTATGACAGCATGCACAATTTTTTACTATACCAGGTCATTAAAACTTACATTTCCCTGCGTCTGTATGTTTCCTGCACATTCTGCGTCCCTCCTGCAGATTGAGAAGTTCGTATGTTACTCAGGGGTTCTTCATTTCAAAATCTGAGACATTTGGGTCTATTTGGTTCACTAACGTTGTCAGTTCTCCTTGACTTAGCGCTAAAAATGAAGTAACATTCAATTACAAACAAACATAGTTTCGCTTGGTTAGGATCCGAAGTATCAATAGTGATACTTGTATGTTTCGCTATGGTTTTTTTTTTATTTTGTAATAAATAATATTTTCAATCATAGTTAAGCACTTATGTAACATAAATAAATAGAATTATAAACAAATGAAGCAAAGAACATTCTTAGTAACAATACTTATGTTTACGTTTATTTTGTCGCGTGTTGCCAAACATGTACATGCTATTTTATAATAACTTTCCTAGGACATCAAAGTATTATGCTGGAGTTGATGCTTCCTTGAATGGCACGACTACGAGAAAAACTATGCACATTGATCCCATTTGAATATTCTCTCCCCTTATATCGGTATGTATGACTACTTAAACAACGCAGTCAACATCGCATTTTAATGACTTCTCTTCCGTAAGGTGCTGTTCATGGCTTCTTCGATGACTAGAATCAAAGAAAAGTTTTCCACAAATCTCTCATTCGAGTAGTTTCTCGGTGGTGGTGATGTCTTGTAAGGGAACCCAAATCCGAGAAAGACATTGCACTGATATTACATTTCATTGTTTCTCGCCTGTGTGACAGCGTAGATGAATTATTAAGGAATTTGACCGCGAGAAACACTTTGCACAGTAATTACATTTGAATGGTTTCTCGCCGGTATGCATATGTTTATGGTATTTGAGATTACTAGAATCCGAAAAACATTTTCCGCAGACATCGCATTTGAATGGTTTGTCGCCCGTGTGCAATCGTGAATGACGTTTTAGATCTCCATTTTGAAAGAAATACTTTCCACAGACATTGCATTTGAATGATTTCACGCCGGTATGCATACGTTTATGGCAGTTTAGATTACCAGAATCTCTGAAACATTTACCACAGACATCGCATTTGAATGGTTTGTGGCCCGTATGCAATCGTGTATGGCGTTTTAGATCTCCATTTTGAAGGAAATCCTTTCCACAGACATTGCATTTGAATGGTTTTTCGCCGGTATGCGTACGTTTATGCAATTTTAAGTTACCAGATTCCGAGAAACATCTCTCACAGACATCGCATTTGAATGGTTTGTCGCCCGTGTGCAGTCGGGAATGCCGTTTTAGATTTCCATTTTTTAAAAAACGCTTTCCACAGACAATGCATTCGAATGGTTTCACCTCCGTATGATCACACGAATCAAAGAAACGCTTTCCATAAATATCGCATTTGAATGATTTCTCTCCTGTGTGCAGTAGTGTATGGCGTTCCAGATCTCCAGGTTTAATGTAGCATTTTCCGCAAACATCACAATTGAATTTCTTCTGCTCGGTATGCAGAAGTGCATGGCATTTTAAATGTCTCTGTTCAACAAAACACTCACCACACCTATCGCATTTGAAAGGCTTTTCGGCTGTGTGTTTCAAGATGTGTCTTCTCAAACTAGTGGAATACGAGAAACTCTTTTCGCAGACGTCGCATTTGAATTGCTTTTCCTCTGCATGAAGCCTCAGGATTTTCTCCGAGCAAGCAGAATAGTTTGCAGCCTCACAACTTCTGATGTGGTCTTCGGATGCAAAGCCTGTACGCTCTGATATTTCACTGCTGGCATGTGTGTCTGCAAAACTAACATAAAAATATATAATCAGTATATAAAAGTCACAATAATTTAGGATTTACACAAACAAAATTTGTACAGAGTGGGCCAATAGTCACGATTGGGTATGTTCTATGTTTTTTTTTACTTGGTTATTTAACGACGCTGAATCAACTACGAGGTTATTTGCGTCCACGAAATTGGTGATAACGAGATGGGGCCGAGGATTCGCCATAGATTATCTGACATTTGTGTTACGGTTGGAAAAAACCTCGGAAAAAAACCCAACCAGGTAATCAGTCCAAGCGGGAATCGAACCCGCGCCCGAGCGCAACTCTGGATCGGCAGGCAAAAGGCTTAGGAACTGAGCTACACTGGTGGCTTGTTGTGTGTTAGTTTATGAAATAATAATATAATAAAATTCCACAAGCTACTTTAAAACGTTATTTATTGAAGTCGCCATTAATGGAAAAAAAAAAAAAAAAAAGCAAGATTAATGGGAAAAAAAAAAAAAAAAAAAAGCAAGCTTACTAGGGCCAATTGGTGTCATTTTCAAACGCCTAGCATTTCAGTATGGTGCCAATATTGTCCATGCACAGTTGGATGCGCTGCCATGTGTGTCTCCTTACCCACCTGAGCATTTGGCCTCTTGTACTCCAATATTTTTCAAAGATATTGTCATGGTCAGCCACTGAAGCACAGATTTTTCTTGATTTGAATTGCACAATGGAGAGTTAAGGGATTGATATATTCCAATTCCATGCAAGTGTTTGGCCAAACAGTCATGGCCTGTTGTCAATCTAAATGCAGCTACAGACGATTTTCGTGGTAAATCGGGAATTAACTGTGGATTATGATGCAGAGAGTTCCATTTTTTCCCTTGGGATTGTGTTATAAAATTTTGTTTGTTGAAGTCTAAGTATGTAGATTTAATATATCTTTTCACGGAGTAATACGTAGATTTAGTAACAGGTCTCTAAGTAGCAGTGCTGCCCTTCTTTGCTAAAACATCCGCATTCTCGTTTCCCAGGATTCCACAATGGGATGGTATTCATTGGAATACAATTTTTTATTGAGTGTTATTAATTGAGAGAGCATTTTAGTTACTTCTACTGTTTGAGATGAAGGTGTGTGTCTAGAGCCTATTGATAAAATAGCTGCTTTGCAGTCAGACAATATAACTGCATTTTTTAATTTACTGTTATAGCAGAGAAGATTCCTGAGGCTTTCACTTATTGCAATGATTTCTCCATCAAAACTTGTTGTTCCACATCGAAGAGAACTATAAAGTGAGAAGAGACAGCACGTAACACCTGCACCTGCACCTTGTTCCCTGAAAATCGTCGGTGTATAAATGAAGCCAGTTTTCTGGAGGGTACCTAATATTCTCTCCAAAGACAATTGTTTCATTATTTCAATGTTTACTTCTGATTTCAGTATTTCTTCTGTTAAATTTGCAACTAAGTTTTCGTTTATTACTTGTAAACAGTAATATTGCAAATTAAAAAAAAAAAACAAGAAATCATTTACGACTGCTTTCCTAATTGCGCAATGGTGTACTTTGGTGTGCATTCAAATGAGAGATCCTTGCCACGAGCATTTCTTGATTTCAGGTACCACTCTAAGAGCGTGGCAACTTTAGAGAAGTGTGTTATAATTCTAAGATCATTTTCAACTATTTAAGTAAGTTTTTTCTCCATGTGTGGCATGGGAGGATATCGAAGTTGCACCTTATTCTGCAGTGCAGGTTGGAGATTAATTTTGAATGTTTTATATACTACATAACACTGCGTGGTTGTGCCCTACTTTACCAAGGATCATGGCAAACAGCATCCAGGCTCTGCAGCTTCCTAGAGGAGCAGTAATACGTGTGGCGCTCTGAATTCGAATCGTGCTTCATTCATTTTAATGGATATGTATCAGCTGTACATTGATAATGTCAGGTACTAAGTTATGCTCTGAAAAATGTTCTATACGTTAACATTAGGTAGATATCCCTATTGCTTTTATATAGTATGTACTACAAAACGACGAAACAAAAGACTCAGTCATTCCGAAACACTTATGACTCAAAGCAAAACAAAATTCGGAGATATAATAAAAGTGAGAAAGAACAGGAGATTCGTTTATAAACTAACTAACAACACAATCATTTCAGCAGACTTGACCAAGAGAAACTAGCATCGAACACTATGATCGACTTGCCAGTAATAGAGTTTGAACGTAACTGGTTCGAGAAAGAGAAAACAGTGCAGAACGTTCTCAGAGAATTAACGAACGAGAGTGTATGCTGCAATAGTACGTTACCTTAGCATTCCATTATTTTATGGTTCAAATATTGACTATACTCATTTGAATTGTGTTATAATTGATAACAAGAATAGACTATGCAATAAATGCAACACAAAACATGGGGTAATGAGCCAAAAAGATATGTTGTGCTGTTCTAAAAGTTGTTCCTCCTGTGATTCAAGCCCATAAAAGGAATTAAAAACTACTTATTGGAGTACCTACATCCGTTATCAACACACTTCTTAAATAATATAAGACAGTATAAGTGCCATCATTTGGTGTAAAAGAAATACACAAAGTCAATTCTATGTCATCATTTAAAGCTCAAGCATAGGCTTATCATTTAATTGGGAAATCTTCTTCCAGCAGAGAGTAAGAGCCCTCAGTTCTTAAAAGTATATTTTATTTCAAACCCTGACCAATTCTCTATTAGGTCTAATATGGTATCAATATTGAAAGTAGAATTGACTGAACAACTCCAGAGAGTACTGCTTGATAATAACAGTTAAATGCATAGTTTTAAATTCAAATTTCAGAGTGATTCAGGAGCAAACGATTTACGACATATAAAATCTGTTATTGACTAAAGTAATTACATAACTGTGGGTATTTATATTTAAATCAATAACATTTATTTCTAAGAAGTGCAGTGAAGCACATGGGTATGGCTAGTTATTATTATATTCACAAGCCATTCAATGCCGTAAGAGATTGCCAATTAACGTCATATGTGACAATTTTAATGAAGCAATGAAAGAAATGACCATGTGAAGACTTTCACACAACACTCACCTATCAGGCAAAATCTCATTCTCTTCTGCCGAAACTTCCAGGTCTAACTCGACCTTTACAGTGTCCAAATCACACAACTCTTCCTAAAAGAACAGAAAGATGGCGCAAGTTTACATGAAAAGTGCATCGATTTTTCATGACACAGACCTGCATTTAAATCCTACTTACTCCAAATAGAAAACTGAGTAGCAGAAGGCAATCCTTAGAGTTCTTATTTCGAAGGTTCTTCCGTTTCCAATACGCTAAGAATTGAACAACCATTGCAAGAATAAAATGTAAGCAAATATGTCTTAACTGAGTCATTAACTTCGGGAAATCTAACAAAACTCCAAATGTCCGAAGATTCTATCGTGGGCCCAAATATTTAAAATTAAATCATCCTTTCTATTAAATATTCTATATATCACATTTAGCAGGAATTTTTAGTAGATGTGCTTCTAAAAATATTTTACATCCTCGGCTAACGAAGCTAACATGCGCATATTTTTGTGAAATACTGATAGCAAACAATGAACTTCAATTTATCCCTATGATTTCTGCCAATAAAAATTATGAACAGGAAAATGTTTCATACGATCTCTTGTGTGACAATTACAATACGAGATTGTGTAAAGACAGCCTGCAGATTCTGCAAGCAATTAAATTTTTTGTAGAAGATCGTGGGGTTTTAAATATAAATTTTTTTAATACGCAAAGAGTTTGTAATATATAACAGAGACACCAATGGGCTGTGTAGCGACAAATTTTAACACTTTCTGCCGCCAAAAAGGGAGTTTATGCTTTGTCGTGATTTGGGGAGTTCAATTTTTTTGAGGGGCCCAATAAAATTAGAATTTTAAGGAAAATATGAAAATGGTGAATTACTGTGCGCAAAAAATTGTTCAAAATTTGCCTACATTGTAGGATCCCCGGGAAAACATGCATCTCTTAATATTTGGAAGAATGTTTTGAATGCAGTTTCCTTTTAATGTGTTTACAGAATGTCGAAAATTTTTGGAAAGTTTTTTCCAGAAACACATTAATCAGGTTTATTTCAAAATTTGTAGGGTTATGCCATCAAACAATGGATCATAATAGCAAAGGGACAAGAAAACCTCCGACAGCATCTGTATAAAACTGTTTTGTTTCAGAATAAATGAAATCATATATGTTCCGTTTGGTACAGTATTTCTTGTTTTTTGTTGAAAGGTAGCCAATGGCAACGATTTAACCACCACCACTACCAAACGGGCCCTTTCTACCACCTGGCCCCCAATCACCACCACTACTAATAGCACCAATACTAGGCCCATATTACCTTACAAGGCCACTGTTATATACTACCCCCGCCTATTGTTAGATTATTCTTAGGGCCCACTATTCTACTAATACAAAAGGTCTTATATATCAATACTTCCACTAATATCATTAATACTAGCCACTGTTACTAATACCTACTCCTTATTGACTTTATTTAGGCCACATTATCTTTCCCCAACTCATTTACTACTACAGCCTACCAATATACCTTTAGCCCCCATTAACACCACATAGGCCCAATGTTACTACTACAATTTGGCCACTATTATTTATCATTAGACTTTCATACTACTGCTGATTAAAAATCTATAATGACTCTAACTGCATAACTTTCAATTAAAAAGATT